>BLKR01004824.1:0-96949 GCA_011170035.1 Teleogryllus occipitalis | reverse complement strand
TATATATGTATATATATATATATATATATATATATATATATATATATATATATATATATATATATATAAAAGAAAAGTCGTGTTAGTTACACTATTTATAACTCAAGAACGGCTGAACTGATTTGGCTGAAAATTGGTGAGCAGGAAGCTTAGAGCCAGGAGACGGACATAGGATACTGTTTATCCCGTTCGACAGCGTTCCTGTGTATGAACGCACGTTTTTGCACGTTTTCGCAAGTTTTCGCACGCTTTCGCGTGATTTCGCATGTTAGCGGGCATTGTTGCCTGTTGTAACTCACTGTTGTAACGCAGCACTGATAAAATAAGGCGATAATGATAGCCGCCTTTCGTTCGCCGTTATCTATCTTCTATCTATCTATATAAAAGAAAGTCGTGTTAGTTACACTATTTATAACTCAAGAACGGCTGAACCGATTTGGCTGAAAATTGGTGAGCAGGAAGCTTAGAGCCAGGAGACGGACATAGGATACTGTTTATCCCGTTCGACAGCGTTCCTGTGTGAGAACGCACGTTTTTGCACGTTTTCGCACGTTTTCGCGTGATTTCGCATGTTAGCGGTCATTGTTGCCTGTTGTAACTCATTGTTGTAACGCAGCACTGATAAAATAAGGCGATAATGATAGCCGCCTTTCGTTCGCCGTTATCTATATATATAAAAGAAAGTCGTGTTAGTTACACTATTTATAACTCAAGAACGGCTGTACCGATTTGGCTGAAAATTGGTGAGCAGGAAGCTTAGAGCCAGGAGACGGACATAGGATACTGTTTATCCCGTTCGACAGCGTTCCTGTGTGAGAACGCACGTTTACGCACGTTTTCGCACGTTTTCGCGTGATTTCGCATGTTAGCGGTCATTGTTGCCTGTTGACTGCGTCACGAATGAAGATGAAGCCACCAACTATCCAATTGAATTTTTAAACTCCTTGGATGTGCCTGGCTTACCACCGCACAATTTACGCCTAAAAGTTGGCTCCGTAGTAATCATGCTTCGAAACATAAACCAACCAAAACTGTGCAACGGTACGCGTTTGGTGGTTAGAAAATTGATGAACAATGTCATTTACGCGACGATACTCAAAGAAAACTTTGAAGGTGAGGAAGTTCTCATTCCGAGGATTCCGATGATCCCAACCGATATGAGGTTTCAATTTAAAAGACTTCAATTTCCGATTGCATTTCCGTCTTGCATTCGCCATGACCATCAACAAATCACAAGGCCAATCCTTGAAAGTTTGTGGTTTGAATCTAGAATATCCATGTTTTCCCATGGTCAATTATATGTGGCATGTTCACGGGTCGGAAGATCATCTGCGTTGTTTGTTTTTGCGCCTGATAATAAAACAAAAAATGTCGTGTATCACAAGGTACTTAACTGAAGAGTGCAACCTATGCATCAAAATACAGGAACAATAATGAGTGATTAATCTACTTAATTTTTTTATTTTTTATTTATTTTCTAATAAACAATTTAACTTAATAAATTCCAAAATCTGCTTATTTATTGCCTTTAACTGCCAGTCCCTATGATTACAGCTTTGTATTTCTCTCTTAAACAAAAATCAATTCCAAAAAAACGCTCTGCTGCGTAATAGATTTTTAAATTATCTATTTAATATCAGAGCGTTTTTTTGAAATTCTTCTTTATTTGAGAGAAAAACACAAATCTGCAATTGCTTTATTATCACGAGTGCAACAAGGATAGTACAGTTTCTCACAGTGAGTGCGACGCGAGAAAAAGATGGGACCGGCTGTTAAGGCGGAACAGAGTTCGCCGGGTCAGCTAGTGAAGAATAATCCAGAAGTAAATATTAAAGTAACAACATCTCCCGAGAATAAACAGCCTGGGTTTAGCTCAGAGACCGCATTGCCGGTTACCTCTGCTACGTCTATGACCGTGAGGACCCAGGGTTCGACTCCCGACGAAAGCGCATTTTCGACAGTAGCTACATAGATATGTCGAATTCAGTCACTGTCTGGCGCACAATTCTAGCGGCCTGATGCTCTGGTCGGCATTTCTCCGTGGTTCCTAAGAACAATACCAGGCGAATTCCAGAGCAGTACCCTAACAAACGTGTAAAGCACGACGTGCGATCTTTCTTTTCTCTTCCTTGTCCCATCCCCCTCTTCTTACATTCATTTACGGTTCTAAGCACTACACTACCACGCATGTTGTGAGATCAGTCGGCAGCTTAGAGCGTGTCCCGGCTGCTGTGAAACCAGCTGGAAGGAGATACATGGAAGTGGAAAAACAGCTAACAGTCGTGTTTTCCGCCGACCATCCAGCGGAGAGAAACACCGTCACCTCCAGGCATTAAAACCGGGAGCAGTGGCTCCGTTCAGCAACTGATGTCACTGCAGCGCCTCTGAACGGGAGGTGCTAGGTTCCAGTCCCGACGACACCAGTATTTTCGACACTAGCTCTTCAGCTAGGTCGAATTGAGTCGCTGTCTGCAGGAGAATTCTAACGGCCGGCTGCTCTGATCGGTAGTTTCCCGTGGTTTCTCCGATCAACACCAGGCGAATGCCGGAGCAGTACCCTAACAAACGGGCCCCGGACCGTGCGCGATCTTTCATTCCTTTTCCTGGTCCTATCCTCACCCCCCCACACACATACAGTTACACTAGCATGCACTATACTAACGCATGCCGGGAGACCGGTCGGGAACTTAGAACTTGTCCCGACTGGGGCGGTGCCTTGCAGGTGGGAGATACCTGGTTGAGGAAAACCCCGTTAGCCCACGGTAGGTCGGCGCTGGATCTGGTCATCCAGCGGGAGAAGACCACCGTTACCTCCCGCTCAAAAACACGCACAACACTTACGGGACCAATGACCATAGTAGTTAACGTGCCCGGAATCACTAATAAATCAATCAATCAAAAACAATCCAGGCATTAAAAACAGCCACCACACAAAAGGAGGTAATGACCACAGCATTTGACGTGCCCGAAACCTCAATCAAACGAGATAAGACTGCAACATAGGATGCAGCTGAGGAGTTGGGAGGTGGGGGAGACGTGGGAACGGCCCCCGCTGTCTTCCGCGAAGAGAACAAAGCCCTGCTCCTACATATGCATGCAGCCCGGCACTCGGCGTCTGGAGCAGAAACTGGGCGCCAACACGACAACGGGGCTTGATTAGCTAAAGATGGGCTCCCACATTGCGCAAATGTTACATGCGAAGCAAACTAACCTTGTACAAAGCTTCGAAGCATCGCTTATGACAAATAGAAATACCCGATGTTCAACTTGGTCTTCCTTCTACTACACGACGCCCAAAAGGATTTTCTACAGATGATTTATAGTGCTCCAAGTAAAATACAAGTGTTTCAAACCGGTAGCGGTAGCTCAGTGCATCAACTGATGTCACTGCAGCGCCTCTGACCGGGAGGTCCTAGGTTCGAGTCCTGACGGCGGTAGGATTTTCGACACTAGCTTCTCAGCTAGGTCGAATTCAGTCGCTGTCTGGAGGAGAATTCTAGAGGCCGGCTGCTCTGATCGGTAGTTTTCCGTGGTTTCTCCGATCAACACCAGGCGAATGCCGGAGCAGTACCCTAACAAACGGGCCACGAACCGCGCGCGATCTGTCTTCCTCTTCCTTGTCCTATCCTCTCCTCTTACACACACACTTATACTAACATGCACTATCACATATTCCGGGAGACCGGTCGGGAGCTTAGAGCTTGTCCCGACTGGGGCGGTGCCCCGCTAGTGGGAGAATCTTGGTTAGGGGGAAACCTCACTAGCCGACGGTTGGTCGGCGCTGGATCTCGCCATCCAGCGGGGAAGGATCACAGCCATCTCCCGAAAAAACATGCACTACACTAACGGGACTAATGGCCGAAGCAGTTGACGCGCCCGGAAGCACGATAAAATCAATCAATTACAAGTGTTTCAACTCAATCTTCTACCCTATGTTATTTGTTACTTTCTCGCACTTCTAATTCTTCGTAGGAAGAAAAAGTGATGTATTCGTGCGTCGGGAAACGGCGAATTTTCGTCCGAAAAACACGAAATGAAAAAGTGGATAAATGCTGTTGCTAAAAAGAATCCTCTAACACGTGATGTAGCCAGAATTCATGTTTTCTTTTAATTAGCCAACTGAGATCCCATTAAAGGCAAGGACCTCCTACCTATTTGCAGGGAATACTGAATGAAACATAGGGTGATGATTAAAGAAAACGAACAGAAATACAACCATGCTCGAAGCGGGACTCGAAACCGCGATCCTTCGACCCGAGATCGCGAAGGCATTACTGCTTTAGCGATTTCGGCCATCCAATTATCTACTTATTCTCAAAAGGTTCTCACCTATACCCACAATGTAAACGAAGTCCACTTCAAGATTTTCAAAATGACAGACTCCTATCAAAAACTCGGTCCCTCAGAAAATAAATTCAACTCACATGGACAGAGCCTCACAAAAGGGGGCCTGTTCATTTTATAACAAGAGTTTAATAAAATATACACTAATAATATCAACAGCGGAAAACTCTCATTCACATAACTTCATTTTTCACAAATTAATGAATTCAAATTTGAAACTATGATGATTCTCCACGAGCAGCAACATACATAAAATATGCAAAATACTTTTACCAAGCGTGTTTTTTTTGTTGTTGTTGTTCTTTTCCCGTTTTCAATTTCAATTTACGACACTATGCTATCTCAGTATACATTTGAACACAATACCCTTGAATACATAGACACATGTCTATTATCTTGAGTATTAATTGCATCACACTTTCCCTTTGTTTCCTAGTTTCAACTTCCTGTGACAGGGTGACTCAGAACATAAAGCCCGTATCTCTTTAGAGAGATAGATGGGCTAGTTTTTTAAGTCTCGTGATAAAATAAACTTTAAAAGGTTAACAATAGATTTATCATTATACCGTACATTTTATTAACGATGTTGCCCTATCTACGGTAATCTGGCCGTAATATGTTCCCGTAATATTCTTTTGGATGTGTATGCATTTATAAGTTCAGAAACAGTGAGAAGCATGATGAACAAACGAAAAAACTGTGGGTTTTGAAAAAAAGAGAAAGTCTTGTAATAATGTCTTTAATTCACCAGAATGCTTTTGCTTTCGCTTGAAATCATCTTCAGTGCAAACGAAGGGTGGTTGAGGACCAGGTCGATGATTTGAATAATAATTTATAAGCCAGGAAGATAACAGAAGAAAATGAAAAACTGTAACTACAAGAAATGACTAAAAGAAAAGATTTTTATTTCGCGGATATCAAAGCATCATCAGACACACATAATATAAATTTCTCGTATTCCTAAAGGTCATAAAACACATATAACTTATTGCAGAAATCGTTGCGTTGTTCAAATTCTAACCGTAACATGTGCATTGAACGTGAAATATTCCTCATATTTCTTCTAAAATCACATTCGAAAACCGGTAGTGGTAGCTCAGTGCATCAACTGATGTCACTGCAGCGCCTCTAACCGGGAGGTCCTAGGTTCGAGTCCTGACGGCGACAGGATTTTCGACACTAGCTTTTCTGCTAGGTCGAATTCAGTCGCTGTCTGGAGAAGAATTATAGCGGCCGGCTGCTCTGATCGGTAGTTTTCCGTGGTTTCTCCGATCAACACGAGGCGAATGCCGGAGCAGTACCCTAACAAACGGGCCACGGACCGCGCGCGATCTGTCCTTCCTATTCCTTGTCCTATCCTCTCCCATTACACACACACTTACACTAACATGCACTACGCTACCACATATTCCGGGAGACTGGTCGGGAGCTTAGAGCTTGTCCCGACTGGGGCGGTGCCCCGTTGGTGGGAGAGTCCTGGTTAGGGGGAAACCCCACTAGCCGACGGTAGGTCGGTGCCGGATCTCGCCATCCAGCGGGGGAAGATCACCGTCATCTCCCGAGAAAAAAAAACATGCACTACACTAACGGGACTAATGACCGAAGCAGTTGACGCGCCCGGAAACACGACAAAATGAATCAATCAACATTCGAAACGGTAAAAATCAATCTAGGACGTCTGTATTTTTAGGAATCTTATCCGCAGAGTATACTAAATTGTGGTTTTCCCGACTGGTGTTTAGCCGGAAGCGCGATACTGCGATTGCAAACGAGGCGCGCAGAGAGCCGAGGCCTTGTGCCGGCAGAGCACGTGTCACACAACGCAGCGAGTGAGCGTCGTGCTGCTGCATGTTCTTTGGTGCAAGAAAAACAAGCAGCGTCGTGCAGAATAGTCAGTGCTGCCGGCGAATGGTCGCGGCGAGGTTCGAGAGCTAAACTATTTGAAATTTTATCTTTATTGTACATAATTTGTAGAACAATGACGAATGTTTTCATCTATTACATTTTTTTCCCTAGGGCTTTTATCCAGCCGACAGCCGGTTGCCCTTTACGTCCCGAAGGGACGCATATTCGACCGTACACTAGACAAACACTTGCGGGCTCCCCTGATTTGGGGTCAGCAGAACGCAAGGCCCTCCGCAACAACAGACACAAAGTCAAGTGACAAACAGCCATGCCCAAGGCGGGACTCGAACCCGCGACCCTTCGGACCGAAGCGCTGAGTCGGTACTCGCTCTTAGCCACCTCGGCCATTCAAGTCGGCTATTACATATTTACGGCCGATAAAATATATCTATACGACCATGGTTCAAAATGATTTGCTGAGTTCATTTTAAACTAAGAAATTGGTTTAACTATATACTATTTTATTCATGTTTTTCAATTTTAAATGCGGCCATTTGATTTCGGTAGATATCGTCAAGTTCAAGTATTTTCAAAGACTTTCATTTCTTTTTTTTAATTGCTTATTTAAGGTCGCATCAACATCTAAGACATTAGCGACCATTGTTGGTGTTAACTGTATGGTAACCATGTAGATGAAACGAAGTGGTGATGGTAAGGGTTGAAAGGACGAACACAAATACAACCATGCCCGAGGCGGAACTCGAACCCTTTGGTACGAGATCACTATGACACTACTGCCTTAGCGATCTCGGTCACCGGGCCGACACTTTCATTTCTTATTAGTTTCCTGGATTTAATATTCATAACTGCAAATCCAATCGGCATGGATTTTCGGGGAGATGGCACAATGACCGTACTTTTTAAGGCAAACTTAACCCAACAATGATCGGGTTTTACTGGTAAGGCGATTATGTTGACATGTAATGATGATTAAGATGATGAAGATGATGATACAGTACAGATCAGTAAAGAGCTTGAAGATGGCAAAGGCAGAGGAAACGGGAGACACCTCAGGAAAACATTCAAGAAACGATGATTGCATAGGCTTTCTCGGCCGGAGTTTATATAATCTAGGCTATCCGGGATGAGCCGCATCTCTGACTTGATGGCTGATGTTTCGGCCAACATATTATGGTTTTCCTCAGAGCGTACTTCTGACAGTCGCTGATCGTACTGCTGAGGCTCAGAGGAAGGCCACCATGTATTGGCTGAAACGTCATCCTCCACGACAGAGACGCGTATAGCCTAGATAATACTGCCAAGAACCTGATGTGTCCGCCAAAACTTCCAGTTCAATTGCACAGGCATCGAACCCTGGTCAGATGTTAGAGGAAAAATGTTTGGCCCCTACACCATGGTCCACTCCTGTTAAAAATAATATTCACTTCAACAATCCACTGGAAAAAAGTAGTTTGTTGACGGGTAACCTGTTAGATTGCAGCCGCTGATGCGACCACCAATAAAGTTTCAACTTTTCCCTTGAAATTTACATTGTCGCTTTTGCGTGACGCCTCCGGCGGGTATTTTCATATTAAAGTTTTATTTTTGCTTTTCAAGTTTCAAATAAAAATTAATTTTAAGCATTTAAGAGTTGCCTGGTTTGTTCGCTTTCAGGCACAGTAAGTTACATGCAAATCTATGGATACTTCCTTAGCGAAATGCTTCCTTATGCTTCCTTCGAGAAATTTCAGATTAACTTTTATTTTTTGTCCTTGAATGACCAAATGATGCCTGTAATTTTAACGATTCTCTAAATTGCATATTTTTACATATATTTCCATTCTTATCCCCTTCTCATTATCCCCATTCCATACCATTTTCTTGTATCTTTCCAAATTACACCATTCTAACTAGGTCCCGCGTGACTTCTATCTGCATGTCGTCTACACACTTCCATCATACTATTTAGTTCTGTTTCATTGGTTACACCGTTTCCACTTTCTGCAATAATGTTCCCATTCCATTTCAAACCACCTCTCCTAATACCAGTATTTCCAAAACCTCATGCCTCTAATTGACGTTCATTGGAAAATCCATATCATTTGCTTCCATCCTACATGTCTACAATATGTTGTTACGAATCTCAAAAGATTCTTTCAACTAAAGCGGGGGAGTGAAGATTTTTTTGGAACTGGAATGTAGATGCAGAAGACGAAGAGAAAAATAAGAAAAATCTAATTCGTTAGTTTAGTGTTAAGAGCTAGCATTTTCGGAGTTACCTCGTGGATTGGCGTCTCTTATAAATTTTCTCGTCTTTCACATATGAAAAATAAATGACTTACTCTACCATTCTTTCCTCCCTTACTCATTTCCTCCGTGTCTTTCTTCAAACCTCTATCCTTTTACACACATTCTTTCCTTAGCCAATAAGAAAAATCTAACAACACAGGACTGATCCATCTTTTTTTCAAGGTCACATCACCATCCAGGGCATTAGCGACCACTATTGGAGTTAACGATGTGGAAATTATAATAACGATACTAAACTAATAACGATATAGTATAACGGTCAGCGTACCGGACTATTGTATCCGCGTTTGCGGGTTCAAACCCGATCGAAACCGTGGATTTTTAAGGACGAAAAAATCCTTCGTACACCTTCCTTCGGAGGGGAAGTAAAGCCGGCTGTCCCATGTAGTACATTTACTGCATGTAAAAGATCCTCAAGCCGAAAAGAAGCCTCTGAGTAAAATTGAGATCCGCCTGTTTCGTCGCCCTAGATAATACCTCCTTTCTCCGCTAGGTGGTGAAAGGAGCGTAGCGAAATTTGCGTGGTTAGACGGAAAAGTGGGCCTGATGGCCCGAGTCTCGCCACGAAAAATAAGGCATTAACTTAACTTAGAAGATGAAATAATATGGTGATGATATGGAGTGAAAGGACGAACACAAATACAACCATGTCCGAGGCGGGAGCCTTTGGACGGAGAACGCTATGACATTACTGCCTTTGCGATATCGGCCATCAGATCGGCCTGATCATTTTTGTGTCGTCAGTTCTTGCGAAGTCCCTGCGACGCTGTGACCAGCGGCTCGCGAAGTGTTCGCATCGCCGAAACACTGAGTAAACGTTATAGTAAGTATGAAGATGAAACGATATGGTAATGATAAAGGGTGAAAGAACGAACACAAATACAACAATGCCCGAGGCGAGACTCGAACCCTCGATCCGAGATCCCTACAACACTACTGCCTTAGCGATCTCGGCCACCGGATCGGCCTGATCATTTTTGTGCCGCCAGTTCTTGCGAATTCCCTGCAACGCTCTGCCCAGCGCCGCGCGAAGTGTTCGCATCGCCGACGCGCGCCGCATGAACGCGTACAGACGCGCCAGTCTAACGGGAAAGAGCAGCGGGGCCAAACGGCGAAGTTCGCGGACCGAGAGAGGGAGAAGGAGAAGTTGTGCGCCGCTCAACTTGCGAGCTCATCCAGCGCAGACGGCCGGAGTCGCCTCGGGCAGCCCCTGCCAGGTAGGCCACACACCACACGCGCCCTTCCCAGCGAACGGAGCGCGCTCGCCCTTTGGAGGAGGCAGTGGGCGGCAACGCAAACGCAGGGCGCCAAAGTAACATACCTTTTAATAATATTTCGTTTGTTGTGCTGTTTTATTGATTTGATTTATTGATTTATTGATTGCGTGTCTCCGGCAGTTCAAGGGTCCTTCCTAATTCAGTCACGCACTGCTCTCCGTGACTGTATCGGACCCTCTGTCGCCTCGATTGCCTGAGATACCCCTTAGTAGGTTTATCTCAGCCAGCTTTCTGTTTCTTCAGTGCCCAAGCATCCCAAACGCCCATCACGACTTATCTAATCATATAATGCAAGTTTCGCTAATTGTCCTGATTTTTTTAACTTTTTTTGTCAATTAATTGACAGTCATGTCAATTTTAATCATTATACATTATCACTTTCAAATTAAATCCCCGCCTCCCCCCGTGACCGTTAAAGGTAACTCATCCAGTTTTAAAATCACTGATGTTTATAAACATGGATGATTTCATGGATGATTTTGGAGCGATATATTATTAATATCCGTTTTAATTTTTAGTATCGATGTTTAAAAACATGTTTTTTGTCAATGTCGGATCTCCAGGGCACAGATTTTTGGCGTGAGGTTGTTGGGAAATCCCCACCATACCACATCACACGACATTCATGCCCGAGGGGAGATTGGAACCCGCGGTCCTTTGAGGCGAGAAAGTTACAACGCTACCACCTTCACGATCCCTGCCACCCGGATGCCCAAAAGCTGCGAGGTCGAGTCACGAAGTCTGCTGGTTCGAATTCTGCGCGTAAGCATGTCTGTTTTCAGTTTACAGTAGTTGTCTACGAGGTTGGCTTCTCTTACAACATGCGTTTCATGTATCTAAAATCATCACATTTACAATAATTCATTCGTTATCTTCTTTCCCTCATAATCGCATCGGCAAAATCAAACCACTACTCCGATCTCCTCCTCAAAAACGGGATCGTATTGGATGTAAGCTTTCTCCCTCTACCAGTAGCTGAATTATAAACCACATCCTCATTCATTTATACATTCATTTTAATTATGTTATTCCCTTCACGCTGTCTTTCGGTTTCACTAATTTCATTAGCATGTTTTAAAGAATAAATCAGTGTATCCCATCTTTTAACCGTCGCGGTACGGGTATTCTTAACTTCAATTTTGCGTTACGACGGCCTCGAGAAAAGTCCTCATTAACAAAAACATTTACATTCAAATTATTAGCTACACGACACGGGTAGAAGTTCGTAGCTTATAACTTTGTTTACTTATTAATTTAGAATATTAAAATGAAAATAATATAATCCAATTAAATTAAGATAATTGTGTAAAATTAAAATCTTTACAGGCTGGGAAATTTAAAAAAACCTTATCTCTGCATGTGCGGATGTCAAACAAGTTTTTGATTAATTTGATGTTTAATGGGGTTATAGAGCGGTCGTGATGTTACATAGCCAAGAAATTCCCCTTCCACACTTTCCATTAATAAAAATATCACACAAGGATTGTTGAATAACCAGTAATGACATTCATACAAATGTTTGATGTTTTCGATCCAGATGAACTTCAAATTAATAGTTTGGACTAACTTCCACTGTTTAAAATATCAAGGATACACAAATAAGCCACGGCTGCTATTTCTAGCACACCATTACACCCGACATTTTAAAACAAATCATGAGCGATCTCATATCAAAACAATCTCATCTTTGATGCATCAAGAGCAAGCGTCTTTGTGTCAAAGGGTCGTGTTTGTTTCTTTGTCATGGATTCATCTCCAGCCCGACTTGCCCGATGATTCACAGGGTAGAGGAACAACAGCGACAATGTCTACATTTTCTGATGACTCGTACACAACTCGGTTGCAGCATCCGCCTGATGCTCACCTCCTGTCGACAGAGCGTGTGCGCGTGTGCGTGCTTATGCACGTTCTGTGACGCCCGCAGCAAGCGACCGACACGTGCTCTCTCGTTCAGACAAGGAGAAACCACCCGCACGATTATCCCATCGACATAGCCGCATGTAAACACAAGGAGCGCAGAAGGCCAAGGATAGTCCACGACACGACGAGTTCGAAAAATCGGAATCATCACCGGCTTAGATGGCTCAGGGCATCAACTGATGTCAGTACAATGCCTCTGACCGGGAGATTCGCGGTTCGAGCCCAAACGGTCGCACCGGGAGCTGTAGCTCAGTGCATCAACTGATGTCACTGCAGCGCCTCTGACCGGGAGGTCCTAGGTTCGAGGCCTGACGGCGGCAGGATTTTCGACACTAGCTTTTCAGATAGGTCGAATTCAGTCGCTGTCTGGACGAGAATTCTAGAGGCCGGCTGCTCTGATCGATAGTTTTCCGTGGTTTCTCCGATCAACACCAGGTGAATGCCGGAACAGTACCCTAACAAACGGGCCACGGACCGCGCGCGATCTTTCCTTCCTCTTCCTTGTTCTATCTTCTCCTCTTACACACACCCTTACACACACAACTAACATGCACTACACTACCACATATTCCTGGAGACCGGTCGGGAACTTAGAGCTTGTCCCGTCTGGGGTGGTGCCCCGCTGGTGGGAGATACCTGTTTGGGGAAAACCTCACAAGTCTATGTAAGTCGGCGCCGGATTTCGCCACCAGACGAGGTAATCATTACCACCATTTCCAACGATAAAAATATGCACTACACTAAAGAGACTAATGACAGCAGTTAATGCGCCCGGAATCTCCTATGAATCAATTGGTATCACACTTTGGCGCGGCGTCAAAAAAGTCGAGACCATGTCTGGCCGCGGAAGTTTAAAATTAGATTAAACAAACAATGTGATATTACAAATGTACCCCCAAGAATACATTTTCGAGGGCTAATTAATTATTTATAGGTGCCAGATACTGAGTGCATAAGTGAAGATAATGTAATAGAGATGTGCTGTAATAAAACATGAGCAACCGTATTAGTTCGCTAATTAAACGTACGTGAACCAGCATTTCAGAGATTTTTTTTGTTGAATGTGAAAACGAATGTGCTATTTAGCACCACTACTTTCTTCTAACAACATTACGAAATTGAACGACTCATGACCGATAAATCGACCGATAACAACGACCGTTGGTTGTTTATGGACCTAATGAGTTATTAACTTTTTATGTCTCCCTAGTGCTTACTTTACTTTGCAGTACCCAATTTTTTCATAAGACCATGACTTCTTTGTGAAACGCGTGCCGCAAAGTAGCACTTTGCAATCAGTAAACAAAGGAGGTAGGTTCTAATTCCAATGCTGAAAACAAAGTTTAGCGCCAAGAGACTCGGGCGGTGACTGTCGATGGGTTGGGCAAGGTGCTTACAGGAGACAGTACGCCTCTACATTGCACAACCAGAGGAGAGGGAAGAAACTGCAGGTGTCCAATGAGCATATAAACATGAAAAATATAAAAGTGGAAAATACGAAGAAAAAAGAAAGAAAGAGCACTTTCGAATTGCTACTTCGAAATGCCATTATCTCGTTTTGTTCTTCACAAAAGCAATGCGCAACATTATTCAGGAGTTAACTAATAAAGAGATCGATAAAATATTTTAATACTTAATTAAATGATAAAAAATCTATTGAATAAGTACATTCATTGGTGTTGAACTCTTGATGATATTAATTTTATTGTTCGTCACTTCAAAGAGTTTTTATTTCTAGTGAAACATGTTTACCAATCCCACGATGAAACTAAACTGTTTGGTTCATCAATGAAGAAAATCTATCTGAATAGTAGTTAGAGGCGAGTTAAGCATAATGATTTCTGATCTTGACGGAGACCACGTAGTCACACCATCACACGTATTCATTGGAGCACATACCTTTTTCGGGCATATCGAATGCCTGGAACTGGGAGAATAACTCCTTTAAATTAGAGTCTGGGAAGTAACCCACTTTTCGATGGTGACAAAGTATCATTCCTTCATTAATGAAGTTGACTTGATAATGTGACGTAAGACAAGACACATTCTTATGATTACGTAATACACTTTTAACACATTTATTTCTATTTATTAAAATTTGGACTTAGAAATACTGGCATCACTATTTCAAAACTGCTTTTTGAATTATTTATCGTTTTATTACTTGATTTGTTCATCATTTTTACATGATTTCTTGTGAATATCTATAACTGTGTATAATGTATTTTAATTTCATGTGTTATTTTTATAAAACTATTTTCGGTTGGCTTCATCAAAGCTGAGTACAAGGTAAAACGCTGAATAAACAATAGTGGAAATCACAATATGTAGCGTGAGCTCTTCCGGCCCACTGCGGGCCGTGACCTACCCAGAGTGTCGGTGAGTGCCGGGGTGGGGTGAGGTGGGGGTAGGGCGGTGGAGGAAGCGAGCCGTGAGGCGGGTCGCGCGGGCGAGGATTTCGCACGGACTTGCAAGGACACCGCCCGTTCAGCCTCCCGCCCCAGGCCTCCCCGTGCCGCTTCAGCCACCGCGCCGCACGGCTGGCGACAGGCAGTCTGGACGAGCGCCGCGCTGGCCCCTGCGGGCGCCGCCGTCTCCGCCGTCACGGTCGCCCGACCCACCCACCGCTTGCCAAGCTCCCTTGCACCCGCCACCCACTGCTCACTGCCCGCTCCTCGCTGCCCGCCACTCACTACTGGCCCCTCGCCGCCTGCCACTGTTCGCTCCTCACTGCCCGCCACCCACTGTCCGTCCCTCGCTGTCCGCCACTCACTGCTCGCCCCTTGCTCCTGCCTGCCACTCACTGCTGGCCTGCCATCGTTCACTCCTCACTGCCGGAAACCCACTGCCCGTCCCTCGCTGCCCGCCACTCACAGCTCGCCCCTTGCTCCTGCCCGCCACTCACTGCTGGCCTGCCACCGTTCGCTCCTCACTGCTCGCCACCCACTGCCCGTTCCTCGCTGCCCGCCACTCACTGCTTGCCCCTTGCTCCTGCCCGCCACTCACTGCTGGCCCCTCGCCGCCTGCCATCACTGCTCGCTCCTCACTGTCCGTCCCCTCGCTGCCCGCCACTCACTGCTTCCTCCTTGCTCCTGCCCGCCACTCACTGCTGGCCTGCCACCGTTCGCTCCTCACTGCCCGCCACCCACTACCCGTCCCTCGCTGCCCGCCACTCACTGCTTGCCCCTTGCTCCTGCCCGCCACTCACTGCTGGACCCTCGCCGCCTGCCACCGTTCGCTCCTCACTGCCCGCCACCCACTGCCCGTCCCTCGCTGTCCGCCACTCACTACCCGCCCCTCGCCGCTTGCTACCCCCCCCTGCTCGCCGCTCGCTCCCCGCCACCCACTGTTCGTCCCTCGCCTCTCGACACCCACTATTCGGCCCTCGCAGCTCGCCACCCACTGTCCGTTCCTTGCTGCCCGCCACTCACTGCTCGCCTCTCGCCGCCTGCCACCCACACACTGTTCGCCCCGCGCTTCCAGCCACCCACCCACTGTCCCTCTCCGCTCGCCGCCCACAGCTCGCCTCGGTCGTCGCGAGGCTTTTTCTGTTATTCGGAGGCAAAAATATTGAGCAGACGGTTCCGGATGGGTCTTTTTCATCTGAGTTCACCAACCCAACATAGAGTGCGGAACGTTGGATTTTAACTTTCACGATACGAATATTGACGCTTCTCAGTATCAGTTCATTTAGTATCATCAGGGACATCGACAGACATACAAAAAGTCATGAAAAAATATGTCTCGATTCTGGACAATAATCAAAAGGTCTATGAAATTATTTGCTATTGAGAAAAAAATCGTATTTGTGATTTGAGAGTGCATTGAGAAATATCGCACTAATCAAAAGAATTGAAAAATGATTAAAACGAGCTGTGAAAATGCTGTATCCTATCGACTCTTGCCCATCCTTTGTATGACAGCTCAATGAATACCACGGCCTAACACAGGCCTCCCGTCTCTCAGGTGACCATTGAACGATGTTTATCAACTCGCTGCGAAGTTAAACTATCCATTCAACTACTTTAGAATGAAGGAATCCTCAACCAAATCGACGAACACCAACCATGGACCGTATCACAACGTTCAAAGTGGGTTTTGATCAGCGAGAATGGTGGCATGTCACCGCCACGTGGCTTGGGGCGGGGGAAGGGGTCGACTGGGGCCTTACGTAACCCTGGCATTGGCTCCCGGCTGCGCTACCTGGTCGCCATTGTCGTACGTTCCGCCTCCGCCCGCAGCCAAAGAAACGGGTCACCGCCGATGTGGGCGGGGCGGGAGGGGCGGGGCGGGCAGTGGGGAAATGGCGGGCGCACCCACTCCGTCGCGGGGGAGCACTAGGAATGCGGGAGGCGGCCTTTGTCTGGGCTACGACGGATAAATGTGGCGGATTCCGAAGTGATGCGTCGTTTCAGAATAATGGACCTACTACTACAATTATAAAATTAAAAGACAAAATTTTAAAATAATTAAATTGTTTGAAGTAGTTTAAATATGGCATAATAATAATAACAATAATAATAATAATAATAATAATAATAATAATAATAATAATAATAATAATAATAATAATAATAATAATAATAATAATAATAATAATAATAATAATAATGATAATAAACACGTATTGGAATTACCATTTTCATCCATTCAGTAAATGCGGAAAGCAGTAATACTGGACAGCTGCAGAAAAGTAAGAGAATTCCTGGAGTGTACTACTGATGGGGAAACGATTGATTGCAATGTCTAGAGAGTAACAATTGTTCGTGTCTGGTCTCTGCGAGATCGATCGAGCCTAGACCAGCAATGGTCAGGTGAGTGTTCCTGCACATAATGCAGAGAGTGAAAAATTCGGAATAATAATAATAATAATAATAATAATAATAAAATCAATAATAATTTGGATCGAGGATCGAGATATCCATTGAACCCTGAATTTCTCTCATTTTCTAAATACAAAAATACATGGTCATTCATTTATCACTCTAGAATATTAACTTATCAATATAATTTTAAATTAAATTTGCAAGTGCACTAAACTTTGGCTGGTAATTATATTTTTTTCAAAAATTGTTTTTCAGAAGTCAATTTCCATAGATGTACTTGTATTTCAGTCAAGGTCCTTATGCCTTAGTTTAAAACGAGAAAGTGGGGAGTTCAAATACTCGTAGGTTCAAATATCACAAGCTATTCTATATTTCTCTGTAATGTCAATTCTCACTATGAAACTATCTATCAGTAATATTTCTTTAAATAATTATAAACGATCATTTGGATGAGAATAAGTAAAATATATCATAATATAAAATGTGATACATTCCTTTTCATTGACAGAAATAAAAACTGATAGTTATTTGCAAATACTTGAATTGTCACGGCAAATATTGCGAACATCTGTTTAAAGATTAAGATTCGGAAGTCGTGGGAATCTGCTACATCGAAATCTGATGCGACTATAGAATACAAACACGTTACGAATACGAAACCTTATCCAAGGCAAGACATCTAATCCTCGAACACTTACGAAGTAAGAAGAAAGTGATACAGGAACTTGATGAGGCACATGTAGCAGCGTCAAATTTTGCCGCGATAAAAAAATATGACCAAAACTTTGATAAAAAATTTGAAGGATAGAATTAACTTCAAATACAAATGTTCATAATTTTTCTCTAAAAAGATTGAATCCACGGCTAGCCCCGAAGGCCATGAAGAGATACGAGAAATAAGGAATATACTGTTTCATAATTTAGGCGTATATAACAATGAAAGTTTCACATTTCCCCAAATTTGGACTTTTTGCAGCAATCGACAGCAATATCGAGTCTCTGCGCACGCGCAGGGCGAGTTGCGCATGCGCTGATGCTCAAGAGAGGTCGAGAGATGGTTGTCGATTGTTAGTCAGTGCAGTGCTGTGGGAATGAATGGTTATGTATATATTGAATGAATGGTTATGTATATAATGAATGAATGAATGATGCGTGAATGAAAAATAAATTTAAAAAAAAAGAACCACACAGAAAACCATAATAAAACATTTAGAATTAAGAGAAAAAAAATAGCAATAACATTTTTCCTGTAAATTAAGTATGCCAAAGTGCTACGACATAATTATTAAATTAGATTTAAGTTAGAATTAAGCTTTTTTTGCCTCTCCCTTAGCTGCTTAAGCCGCAAGGCAGCAGCGTAATTTGTACGCCAGTAATTAAATAAATAAATTCCCGTCTCCTCAGGGTTACTGTGGAGGGGAAACAACAAAGAAAATTGTCGATTGTTGGGTACTACCCTGTGCTAAAGCGATTTTTAATATCAAAAGTCAACTCCTTCAACTCGGACGAAGCAAATTCTACAACGGCTACATTCGAATATGTTCAAATGACACACGTTATTTTCAGTGAACGAATTTGAAGTTATTTTAAGTGAACTTAAATACAATATTATCCGTCTGCATGTTCTACATTTTTCATCTGCATGTGTACTATATTATGGTGCAGAAGACGAATGCAGGCGAATAATACAGCGGTATCTAAAAGTTGGTCGATAGATATTAAACCTAAAGCTTCAAAAGCGTAACCAGGACGTTAATTGAAGTAACTGTTTAAACACACGTAAAGAAACAATTCCATATTTTGGGATCGTTTTTCATATAGATCATTATAATTATGTGTGTATTAAATGTGCGATCCAACTTGATTTCACATTCTTTACATTTCACTTCATTCAAGAAGCATCGTAAAATAATTGCTGCCATACGAAATAAATATAAGGATATCATCGCTATATCTTAGTTGTCACGTATCAGTCTCGTGGAGATCACTATTAGTTATGTGTGTATTATACATACGATTTCACTTGATTTCACATTCATTGAATTAATTCCAGAAGGAGCATCATAAAATTATTTAAGTAATAAAAAAATAACAGCAAGAAAGAAAAATAAAGATATTCTCGCTCTATCTTGGTTGTCACGTATCAATCTCGTTGATATCACGATAGTAGTCATGTGTATTTAATGTAAGATTCCATTTGATTTCACACCCATTGTATTAATTCAACAAGTTGCACCGTAAAATAATTTCCGCAATAAGGAATCAGTGCAAAGATACATCTTCACTGTATCTTGGCTGTTACGTATCAGTCTCGTTGAGATGACAATAATAGTCATGTGTACTCGTATTTTATGTAAGATTCCACTTGATTTCACACTCATTGTATTAATTCAACAAGTAGCATCGTAAAATAATTTCCGCAATAAGAAATCAATACAAAGATATCTTCACTATATCTTGGTTGTCACGGATCAGTCTCGTTCAGATCTCAATAATAGTCGTTTGTATTTTATGTAAGATTGCACTTGATTTCACACTCATTGAATTAATTCAACAAGTAGGATCGTAAAATAATTTCCGCAATAAGAAATCAATACAAAGATATCTTCACTATATCTTGGTTGTCACGGATCAGTCTCGTTCAGATCTCAATAATAGTCGTTTGTATTTTATGTAAGATTTCACTTGATTTCTCACTCATTGAATTAAATCAACAAGTAGCATCGTAAAATAATTTCCGCAATAAGAAATCAATACAAAGATATCTTCACTATATCTTGGTTGTCATGAATCAGTCTCGTTGAGATCTCAATAATAGTCGTTTGTATTTTATGTAAGATTTCACTTGATTTCTCACTCATTGAATTAATTCAACAAGTAGGATCGTAAAATAATTTCCGCAATAAGAAATCAATACAAAGATATCTTCACTATATCTTGGTTGTCATGAATCAGTCTCGTTCAGATCTCAATAATAGTCGTTTGTATTTTATGCAGGATTTCACTTGATTTCTCACTCATTGAATTAAATCAACAAGTAACATCGTAAAATAATTTCCGCAATAAGAAATCAATACAAAGATATCTTCACTATATCTTGGTTGTCACGGATCAGTCTCGTTCAGATCTCAATAATAGTCGTTTGTATTTTATGTAAGATTCCACTTGATTTCACACTCATTGTATTAATTCACCAAGTAACATCGTAAAATAATTTCCGCAATAAGAAATCAATACAAAGATATCTTCATTTTATCTTGGTTGTCACGTATCAGTCTCGGAGAGACCACAATTTCGCCCCGAGGTTCTTGGCGCGCCACGCCGTCAGAAGTACAAGTCGGAGACTCGTTTCTTTACGTCATGACCCAACTCGCCGCTCTCACCAAGAGGGCTACGCACGAGCGAGGTCAGTGCCCGCTGCTCGCCTCACCTCTTCCGGGGCGGTTTTTGCTCCTTGCCTCCCTCCCCCCTCTCTCCTCTCCCCTGCGCCCCTTGTATCTTCTATCTCGACCTCTCCCCACACCCAACGCACTCCATGTTAATGTCGAACAAGAGCTGGATCCTGTTATGTGTCCTTCCGCACCCTGTAACCGATGTTCGTCCTTTGGGAAAAAAGGAAAGCGAAACGAATGTATTGGCAGGAGCATTCAGTAAAGAATACGGATGTAAAGAATGAGGTGATAGTAATAAGGGGGATGATTGGCAATTTTCTTTGTGTTGGGTATTCAGAGTAAACCCTGCGGTTTGGGGTGGAGGTAGAATGTGGTTGCTTTCTTGTAACTTCTTTTCATGCATGAATAACATGCTTAGAAAACTGCTGAAGCGCGTCCAGTGACATTGTGTTTTATCGACCAGACGATTAATGCCATTTCCTGACTTTACAGAAGAAAATACTGAAACGGGTCGATTTATTTCGTTTACATTGAAATTAATGTAACTGAAGTAGAATTTCTCAAAATTATATGAACAGTTTGGAACCAGATCGTTCTATGCTACATCGAATTTCTTCTGACGCAGAAATCAGAGTAGGGTTTAAATCCGCCATTTCTGGTCACAAAAAAAACAATAGTCACCGTACTATAGAGTTATTTTTTAAACCAGAACAACAATACACACACAAAATATAATAATCGATATAGGGAGTGTGTTAGTGACATTATTTTATTCCAAATGTGACATAGGACTATTCAGAGCCGAGCCCTTTACTTGTTTAAGGCCCAATTGAGAAAATAATTTATTTATTGATTGATTGATTAGTGATTCCGGGCACGTCAATTGCTAATGGCATTACTCCCGTAACTGTAGTGGATGTTTTCCTCGGGAGGTGACGGTGATTTATCCCGCTGATGGTGAGATCTGGCGTCGACCTACCCGTCGGTTTACGGGGATTTACCCCAACTAGTACCTCCCACCAATGGAGCACCGCCCCAGCCGGGACAAGCTCTAAGCTCCCGACTGATTTCCTGGCATGTGTGGTTGTTTAGTGCATGTAAGTGTAAGTATGTTAAGCATAGACTAAGGCGGTACAGTTCTTTTCTCTATGGTGTAAGTAAGGAGTGTGGATGGGTCAAGGAAGCGGAACAAAGATCGCGAACGGTCTGTGGTCCGTTTATAAGAGTATTGATCTGGCATGCGCTTGGTGTTGATCGGAAAACCCACAGAAGACTACCGATCAGAGCGGCCGGCCGCTAGAATTCTCCTCCAAACGGCAACTGGACAGAACAGAAATCCTGCCACCGTCGAGATTCGAACCCTAGGACCTCTCGGTCACAGGAACTGCAGTGACATCAGTTGATTCCCTGAGCCAGCGTTCCCGGTGTAAAACAGTAGAATCGACTACTGCGTAGCTACTGGTCATTCGAAATAATTTTTATTTATTTATTTATTTATTTTTACGTCAGAAAACAGTTAAAAACTGCGTATGACGTGTTTTTTTTTGTTTTTGTTTTTTTAATATTTCAATTTAGATACTCATGTAGAAGTTTTATTTAAGGTAAATAATTTCAGTATTTCCAATTGCGTCACAAGATCTTATTTACAACTGTAGTTAATTAAACTGAATAAAATATTTTAAAATGAGGAGACACAATATAATGTCAAATGTAATATCAGATCCAAACAATGGTTTACATTTATTTATTTATTTATTTATTTATTTTTATTTATTTATTTTTACGTCAATTTTCCTTCAGGAAAAAGAGTGTGATTGACATCTTAGCTTTCGCTAGTGCAAAATACATTCATGTACGAGGATTAAGAACATGTGCAACCTTCTATCGACCTGCTAAAGTTTAATGTAAAGTAAGATCATTAAACTTTTGAGAAGACTTGAGACCATGTCACCCCCCTTTCAAACGATCCTACGGTTTCATTAACCAAGATCCTCATTTGTCACGACGTTCATGTCCAGAAAGTACATTGGCATAATAAACTCAGTACGTAAAGGTGGGGTACGTATAGGGCGAGAGAAAATTAAAATTTAAGAGTAAATTAAATAACACCTCAATTTCTTAGTTATGAACTTACTCCATCAGTTTATTACAATACAACGAAAGAACACTGAAGCAATATAAAATATTTTGAGAAGAAAATTTATTCAAAATCGCAGATTTCGTAACATAAAAAAATTAATGTTGACTATTTGGTAATGAGTAATTAATTTGAAAAGCGACATCTAATATTTATTTCATTTAATACATTAATTATCATTTTGTAAATCCCTCTTAACATCCAGAAGAATATCATGTAGAGAAAATAACACGCAGAGTTCCATAGCTTCCCTATAAATCTTATGGAAAAAGCAGAAGAAGAAAGGACGAAAGAGGAAGGGAGAGAGTGAGCACAATAGAAGCATTGGTTTCCTTACATTTCAGAACTTCCTCTGCGGAGAAATTTGATGATCAGCGAGGGAAACATTTTACCACTGTCTCTTACTCAATAATTCATTATGATAGGTTTTAATTTTGTTCAATTTCCAATATTGAAATTTTTTTTTGGATGTCAGAATGTGTTCAGTTCTCTCAGTCAGTTGTGTTCAGTTGCTGCCTATGATGGTAATTTGCGCAAAGACAGACAACTCTTTACGCGTAGACTGTTCATCAAATTCTCCTGATATTAGAATTTTTTTGCCAAATTAGTTTCGGTACCTTTCGAGACTTCGCGTCTGCGTTACACATACATGTGTGTCTTAGTACGCACACATTTTAGTTACATATGTGTTTATGACAAAATATTAGCCTGCTATCGTAAAACCTGAGTTGAGATTACAAATGACTCTACAGCCTTCCCTTCTCCGTGGCTAAGGGCATCAATATGCAATGCCTCAAACCGCAAGCTCCTAAGTTCGGGTCTCGACGGTGGCAGGATTTTCGACAGTAGCTATAAAGTTAGATGGAAATCAGCCGCTGTTTGCAGACGAATTCTAGGGGCCGGCTGCTCTGACCGGCACTTTTTCGTGACTTCTCCGATCAACACAGGGTGAATGTCGGAGCAGTACCCTAATCGCCAAGAACCGCGGGGGCGATCTTTCCTTCCTCTTCTTTGTCCTATCCTCATCCCTTACTTACACACACACTTACATGCATTACACTACTACACACGTCGAGAGACCAGTAGGGATCTTAGAGCTTGTCCCGGCTTGGACAGTGCCTAGCTGGTGGGAGATCCCTGGTTGAGGAAAACCCCCGCAAGCCGACGGTAGGTCGGCGCCGGATCTCGACAGCCATCGGGGGAAGATCACCGCCATCTCACGCGATAAAAAAACATGCACAACACCTACGGGACTAATGGCCTTAACAGTTGACGCGCCCGAAATCAGTAATCAATCTTCCTCGGTTCAAAATTTAAAACAATATTTTCCTACGTCAACGTTTCACCCCGCCTCTCTAGTTCCTTTAGTTGGCTGGGAGGTGCACGATAGCGCGCATTTCGCTTGTGAAACACTTCGCTGAGCTGTTTGACACGCGACGTCAGTCGTTGCGACGTGCCGGCACGACGCCGGTGGCGGCGGCGGTGGCGGTGGCGGTGGCGGTGGCGGACGTGGCAGTTTGAGTGAGGGCGGTGGAAGTGGTGATGGACGCGGTGGATCTCCCTCGAGAGTGCGGATATCTCACTGGTGCTCAAAGTCGCGGGAACTATACGTGGGTTTTTATAACCCGGCACTTGACGTAAATGAGCTGTTACGGTGTCAGCCAATCGACAGCTAAAACGTCGTACGGTGACCACTCTATGGTGACGGTAAGCTCCCGATTGGACGAAACTGTCAATAGCTGATTTACGTCAAGTACCAAATTTTTCTAGGTTTTAAAACCTGGCACTTGACGAAAATCAGCTATTGACGGTTTCGTCCAATCGGGAGCTTAAACTTCACCAGTGACGTCACCGTGATGACGTTTTAGCTCTCGATTGGATGACACCGTAACAGCTGATTTACGTCAAGTGCCAGGTTATAAAAACCCATGTATAATATGGAGAAATAGGCATTGGAAGTCAAACATGTTTTGTAGTAATTACGCATTGGGACATAGATATCTACCAAACACGTGGTGGATAAACGTATCAACAGCGAGGACAATGTTGGGAAAGCTAAGCAAATGGTTCAGACCGTCATAACTTCTGTAAAAAATAAACAGTCAATTTTTCGATATCAAGAACCCACAGAACTTGGATTCTTACAGCATAACGGGTCAGAGGAAGTCATTTACTATAATATAATTTACCAACAAGATTTATTCACTTTTTCGTTACCAGAGCCTGGCAATAAGAGTTTTTCTGTCGATAATTCGCCGTTTTCCGGCACACGATTACCACACTTTCCCTTCTTACAAAGTAAGGCGAGAAAGTAAAAATGAGGGTTTTTCTTTCTTTGGAGTTCGGGTAGCTAGAGTTGTGACATGCTGACGCCTGTTCAGGTTTGATGAAGACGAAAACTGCAAGGGGGAGGGGACGGTGGAAACGAGCGTGGGGCTGGACGGAGGTCACTTCGGCGAAACGCTGCGAGACAATGCAATAGGCGTGGGTGGCGTGCGTGCATGGCGGTGCCGGTGGGGGCGGGCCAGCGGAACATGGCCAGCGGAAGCGCGGGGGCGGGTACGACACCTTGCTTCGCGCTCGGCATGCAGCGCGGGCAACGGTTAAACAGTGCGCGGATGCGCGCAGGCCGACAGTTACGAGTTCGTTTATGTATGTTTAGTTCTGCCGAAATACGACATCTGTTGTGGTCAACTGAAGACTGTTGAGGCAAAATGACGTCTGTTGAGGCAAAATGACGTCTGTTGAGGGGTGGCGTGCGTGCGTGGCGGTGCCGGTGGGGGCGGGCCAGCGGAACATGGCCAGCGGAAGCGCGGGGGCGGGTACGACACCTTGCTTCGCGCTCGGCATGCAGCGCGGGCAACGGTTAAACACTGCGCGGATGCGCGCACGCCGACAGTTACGAGTTCGTTTATGTATGTTTAGTTCTGCCGAAATATGACATCTGTTGTGGTCAACTGAAGACTGTTGAGGTAAAAAGAAGTATGTTGAGGCAAAATGACGTCTGTTGAGGCAAAATGAAGTCTGTTGAGGCAAAATGACGTCTGTTGAGGCAAAATGAAGTCTGTTGAGGAAATATGAAGTCTGTTGAGGAAAAATGAAGTCTGATGAGGCTAAATGAAGTCTGTTGAGGAGAAATGAGGTCTGTTACGACTAAATCAAGTCTGTTAGACTAAATCAAGTCTGTTACGACTAAATCAAGTCTGTTACGACTAAATCAAGTATGTTACGACTAAATCAAGTCTGTTACGACTAAATCAAGTCTGTTACGACTAAATCAAGTCTGTTACGACTAAATCCAGTCTGTTATGACTAAATCAAATCTGTTACGACTAAATCAAGTCTGTTACGACTAAATCAAGTCTGTTACGACTAAATCAAATCTGTTACGACTAAATCAAGTCTGTTACGACTAAATCAAGTCTGTTACGACTAAATCAAGTCTGTTACGACTAAATCAAGTCTGTTACGACTAAATCAAGTCTGTTACGACTAAATCAAGTCTCTTGAAGTGTGTTTATGCCATTAAGGTCAACAGACGTCTGTTGAGTACGACACAAGTCTGTTGAAGTTCGCTGATGTCTGTCCACGTCTGCTGACATTGGGGCTCATGAGGCCTGAAGTTTCTCGAAGTCTCGTGAAGTCAAATGCAACAACCTACTGAGATACGTTGAAGACTAATGAAGTCATTCGAAAATGTAAACCGGAGCTCCTGGAAATATGACGTGTCCCATCAGCGAAAAGAGCCCAAGACAATGGGGAGCGTAGGACGGATGCGCCGGTGGCGACAGGGGGTCGGAGAGACGGTTACGACTAGGGATGGCAAAATAACATCGATGTTCATAAAATATCGATGTTTTCCACCAGAATCATCGGTATATTAACATTGATATTTTGCTTTCGATATTTTGTTCACATCGATATTTTGTTGCAAAAACATCGATGTTTTTTTAATTTTTTTAAATAATTTTTTAAATAAAGGGGTTTAAGCGGGTGGTAGAGTAGCAGCAATCCACAGCAATACCGTTATTTTGCCTCATACTCTTTATCACGCTGCATATTTTGCCTATGCAATCTGAGGAAGTTTAGGAGCTGCTCGTGTTATGAATGTTTGTTATCGCCAGGCGTGTCATGGTCTGAATCGACAGTGAAACACAAAACTGATAGCAAAACACTTTGTTCTTTACTGTTAATTTTATTCTTTACATTTGATAATAATATTTTTGTATACCAGCATTATAAACACCCCTTTTCCATTAGAAAAATCGTTCATAATACGGCATATTATGGCCTGAATCAGTACGTCATCGCTATTTTTGCACGAAATATGAGTCATCACTGACAATAGTCACAGCCCCCATTTATCATCAGTTATGGAGTATAAAGAAGGCAGTGGTAGCATGTAAATAGATTCTGTGTTCGCAGTGAAATCAAATATATTGTGAAAAAACTTGTACTTTTAAAATTAATTTATTAACTTATTACTACTTTAAAATTACATGTTGCTGTTATTCGATAATATTTAACAATAATAACAAAGAATATTAATTAGTTTTCATGAATATGAATATTAATAGTACAGTTGGATAAGTTTGTCAAAGACACTTCAGAAGATGTATTTAATTCCAAATTACTTATTTTTTCTTTACTTTCTGCACCAACCAATATATTGTTGCAATGTAAATCTTATTATTTACTGATTCTTCAATGTACGATTCAGCTGCATTTGAAGATCGCCACCCTCCGTGACATGTAGGTGCAGTAATATCACCACCATTATCGGCGAAGAACGTCGCAGATGTCCTCTTAAACGAACACATTTACACATTGCCTTTAATTTGGAATATGTTCACCATAAAGTAGACGCTTTACAAGCTGTGGACTTAATGTTTAAAGAATTATCATCATAAATACCATTTTTATTCTAGCATAAACATTGTAGTAACTTAACCAACCTACTCCAACAGATAGGAAAGAACAACAGCCTCGCATACAAAATTTGCATATTTTTCATCCATGCGGCAATCATTTTCTGCTTTTGCAGCTTCTTCCAAAATTTCGTTTGGCAGAGAATCCATAATGTTTGAAATGTAACTTTCAACCTAATTGCCATTTGTGAATAAATTAGTAGCTAGGTAGCACTCATGACGTCATAACATGAATATGAGGTTACAACTTAACATTCAAATTGACTTCGCTTCCTTAAATTTTTATAATACTGTTATACAAAAAAATAGCGTATGCAACTCGTTTATAATGTTACCTTTTTGCACTCATACGAAATTATTACCGAACTCACTTCTAACGTGGTTCGTTCGGTAATATTTTTTTTTATTTGTGCAAAAAAGGACATTATAAACAAATTACATAATATACTATTACGTACTTTTAATATGCTGTTAACCAAACCTGGTAGGTTGGTTAGTGATTTCGGGCGCGTCAACAGCTTAGATCATATGCCCCGTAAGTGTAGTGCACGTTTTTTCCTCGGGAAATGGCTGTATTCTTCCCCTGCTGGATGGCGAGATCCGGCGCCGACCTACCGTCGGCTAGCGGGGTTTCCCCCCTAACCAGGACTCTCCCACCAGTGGGGCACCGCAATAGCATGTTTATTAGTCTATAATTAAAACATCGATGTTTTCTCGTCGTTGTTTTCATCATCGGAAACCCTTTAGCGATGTATCGAAACATTGATGTATCGACGTTTTGGTAAAATTTGTCATCACTAGGGACGACGCGCTCGGAATGCGGCGAGCCCGTCCAACGGACGAGCGCCATCGCCGAGGCGCCGCTCCGCCGCCGTACTAAGGTTAGTCGTAATTTTCTGAAAGTGGGCCAAGTTTGCGGGATTCCTCGCGGATTGGGGTCAAAACAGAGAGGAGTGGGGCTCGCGCACGATCTTCGTCACCGGTCACTCGATAGCGCTGGCGAAATGCTTCTCATCCAATGAAAATGAGATACATACGATGAAGCAAACCAAGCCGGTTACTATTATGTCAAGAGAGGAAATATTTAAAGGAATACTACAAGTTTAACCCGGGAGTGCCCGCGATAGGTGGACTCATGCCAGTGCCCGCAATGTATTTCTCAGATATAGCTGCAACGTTTTATGAATGCGAATAATCTGACGGGCCATTTAATGAAATACATACTTTATGCAGTTTGTACATATCCCTCAACGCAATTGTTAATTAATCTTACACTGCAGAATTCTTGTCTGAATAATTATGATGAGAAAGGTAAAATTTGACAAAGTACACGCAAAAATCATTTAACACCATTTTATCCTATTAAATAATATTAAATACAATTTACACAAATTATTTCGGGATATAAAGAAATATTTATTTTACTTTTTCACAAAAATATTTAGAAAGTCGTTGTCTTTTTTTCCATTTTGCGAGGTTCGAAGTTTTCCAAGTTATTATGTTACAAGTTATTATAGAATTGTCATATGTTTAAAAAGTGTTTAATTCGTCTGAAAATTCATTTATCTGTCTCATCTTTTAATACTCTTAATGCACAGAAGACATTACAAATATTCCTTCAGGGATTAAAATGTGTTATTTTTGGGTCGTACTTTTTAAGGCTGTAAAACAATTTGATACTGAGCAGAACCACTGGTCAGCGATAAATTGAATGCTGTGATTCACTGGGTGGGAAGAGATAACTATGTCCTCGTTGTCCTTGTCAAGGATGAAGCCAGACACGCGGTCTGTACTTGCGTGTCTATATTTAGGAGTGATAACGGTATGAGGGTACAGGATGAATAAAAAGATTCTGATTACACTCAAAATATTAATTCAACTGCATTTTTTCTCCCTATGAACATTCTAGACCATTCCATTACGATGAGCTCGTATGCTCGTAGTTGCATCACATGTATTTCATAAACTATAGAAAATCCCATTATTTCATCTTGTGGTTGGCCAAAATAATCTGCATGTCTTAATGCGAATCAGTCTGGCCAAGTTATCTCATACTTGTTTATAAAAAATCTTGGAAACTCTAAAAAAAAACATAATACGATACATTATCTCATAATATTTTTCAAATATTTTCCTAGACAGAAAAATATGATAGGACAAAAGTAAAGAATATTTGTTGGGACGTTAACGAGAATATAATACAATAATTTGGTGGAAAATCCGCCAGCAGACCGCAACTTCAGTATTACTACGTCGACTCGTCTACGTTGACTATTACTATAACACTCGACGTAGAAATCATATTCATCAGGTGACAGTATCATCAGCTCATTACAAAAAATTCACATACAATACATGTACATTATTTTACAACACTTTGTCAGATGACATTAAACGATTAAATTCAATAGAAAAGTTTAAATCACAAGTGAAATCGTTCCTGCTGCATAACTGTTTCTATACAATTAGAGACTATACTGAGCATCACAAGAAAAGTAACATTAATTTTAACAATGATACATAATGCATTAATTACCATTTGGACTGTATAAATGAGTATAAACTATCTGTAACAACTATTGTAACACAACTTCCGGGTCAATGACCCCCATCTCGATCAGGTTTTTCGTCCAGTTTCCCTGATCCACTGAGCGAATGCTGAGATGGCCCCTAGTTTTGCTTCTGAACATAAATGTAACTTCATTATCTGTGCACGTCTTCTAGAATTCAGTGGAAAATATTCAAATTATCGTTTCCATGTTGTCGCGGCAGGAAGTAATAAGAGCCAAAATTTATTGCTTATTTATCTTTGAAAATAGATTTTATTACATGGGAGTTTTTTTTGTTGTTTTTTCTCCCTTGCAAAATTCAAAATTTATTGCTTATTTACCCTTGAAAATAGATTTTTTTACATGGGAGTTTTTTTGTTTTTTTTTCTCCCTTTCAAAATTCCAAATTTATTGCTTGTTTATCCTTGAAAATAGATTTTATTACATGGGAGTTTTTTGTTTTGTTTGTCTCCCTTTCAAAAATTCAAAATTTAAGTAGTATATGACTTAGTGTAGGGATCACAGAATTTTGAAAATGTGCACACAATTCACTTTTCCCCATAGCCCGTCATACGCAGTTTTTAACTGTTTTTTGACGTAAATAAAAAATAAATAAAAAATCACTGCTTGTCAGCATAATCAAGCTCAGGACTCGTGTCATGTACACTATCGACCACTACAACTTTTTTCTCAGAATCATTTGCAGCATTGCAAATTTCGTCTTTTGACGATTCCTCGTGCAATAATTTATATATTATCTGCTTTTTCGATACATTATTCATTTCTGTATTGTTCCTAATGTAAAACAAAATAAATTAATTTAATTACGTCAATAAATTTAAAAAATCCTGTGATAATTAACAGAAAACGAAAACTCACATTGGCACCCGCGCGGCGTAGAAAGTACGCCAAAGGACACACTCCAACGGAAAGACAATCGTCTAGCCACAGCAGGAAATCTTACGCGACCAAGTATCTTGAAGGATGCAGTTGAATGCCGTCTGCGAGTTGAAATCAAATGTCAGCACGCGTGTTGATGTTACCTGACACCTAGGGCGATAACAGTTCCAGTGGCGTACAAAGTACGCCAGCGCGAGTAACTAAGAATTAAATATACTAAAATGACAAAATTAGAGTTAATAAAGTGAAAAAATAAAAAGTATGATGTAACAAAAAAATTTAAAAATCATTATTTCTTACAATTAGAGCTTTTTGTTACATCATACTTCATATTTTTTCACTTTATTAACTCTAATTATGTAATTTTGTTATATTTAAGAAAGCAGTATTTGTAATTACAGTACACCTAAAGATGCGGCCAATTGTGTCGCGAAACGTCGTGGTTCTAAGATAATAAACTCATGTAACCTACAAATGATTTGTGTTGATATATGGGAAGGATACCACAGTACTAAACATCTTTGAAATTTAATAATAATAATAATAATAATAATAATAATAATAATAATAATAATAATAATAATAATAACAACTCTCCTGCATTTAGCTCAAATTCCATTTATTTTCGAGCCATTTAGTTTACCTTTTTCTACGCGCTTAATATTAAGCGTCAATTTTTATCAATTCTTTTAGACATTTTCGATGCCCCTTTACTCCCACTATACCACGTTTCCTCATTTGTTAAAAAATAGGAAGTGGCGACCACCTCCTAGTAGTAGAAGGTTAAGAGCCATAAAGACGTGGTTTGAAGGGTTATAACGCATCGTTTTCGAGCTGTGCGGAGAGTGATCCATGATTGTGTGTTGTTGTATAACATGTATTGTGGATTTCATTTGCACTTGTGTTTATCCTTATATCATAATTCGCCAACTTCTATTTTTGTCTCAAATCAGTTTGCAATCAACTGAATTTATTCACCTACCTTTCGTAATATACTTATAATTGTTGATACTAGCCAATCCCGTCAATAATGGAAATTGTGTGACAGTACTGACAGACCACGGGCTTCACCGGACAGATGTTTTCCCTTTTTAGACCGTAGCATGCACTAGTCATTGTTGTCTTTTTTTTTCATGATACTCTCTTCTCTTGTATTTCTTTAAAAGAAAGTGAGAACCGAGTTTTCGGATTCGTTCCGTTCCATTAATATTATTTAAAACGATACTTGAAGATGAACTAAAATGTTGTATTTGCTTTGGAATGACTCAGAATGATGGATTTTTATTCCAGAATTTTCTCAAATAAAAAAGAAGAGTCAGCAGAGAAAGAATTTTCTGAAATCATGTGCGGCACTTGAAAAGTTGTCTCTTCAAATAATACATCAATTTTGAAATCTCCTTGCATTTTGACTCTGTGCTTGAACACTCATAAAATGCACACATGTAATACATGTAAATATTAGCCCGACGCTGATAGTTGTTCTCAGCGGTCACTATGAAATAATCACTTTTGATTCCTAGTTTGTAATTTACGACACAATATTTTAGTTCCGATGGCACACGTATATTTTTTTTTACCATTTGGAATAAATTTCGGGGAGATTTCGCAACGGAGTTGACACAATGACGCCTCACATTCATGTAACTTTCCCTCTCCCAAACGACAAGTTTTATTGTTTTTGACGGCACATAAATGAACGTGGAAGTGTGCGTGTGGGCGCCTGTCCTATTTACGCCTTCTGCCCATTCGGGCCCAGTGTGCGTCGCGTTGAGGGGCAGCGCTGCAGCTTGGCTTCCCCTTCCGCCTCCCGTTGAGAGTCGCAGCCCATCGCATGACGTCAGGTGCATCGCACGTGCCAGGCTGCTGCACAAGGACGCACGCGGAGGCTCTGGCCGAGCACGCTTCGGACGCCCTCCGCTGCTCGGGCGCGGGTAGCCACGGATTGTTCTTCTCCCCTGTGTGTCACACCTTTATAGCTTGAATGAATGAATAAATGAACATAATAAATAAATAAATAAATAAATAAAATAAATAAATAAATAAATAAATAAATAAATAAATAAATAAATAAATAAATAAATAAATAAATAAATAAATAAATAAATAAATAAATAAATAAATAAATAAATAAATAAATAAATAAATAAATAAATAAATAAATAAATAAATAAATAAATAAATAAATAAATAAATAAATAAATAAATAAATAAATAAATAAATAAATAAATAAATAAATAAATAAATAAATAAATAAATAAATAAATAAATAAATAAATAAATAATAAATAAATAAATAAATAAATAAATAAATAAATAAATAAATAAATAAATAAATAAATAAATAAATAAATAAATAAATAAATAAATAAATAAATAAATAAATAAATAAATAAATAAATAAATAAATAAATAATAAATAAATAAATAAATTTAAAAAAAATAAATAAATCGATTTCAGCGAGTCCAACACATTGTATGTCGCAAACGTTTCGTCTGTTTAATTTGACGACCTCCTCAGTGTTAAAGAATGAAATAAAACAACGTAGTAAGGAACTGAAAAATTCTGTTTGAAATGAAAAGAAAATCACAACGAATGTTTACCGAATTGGAAGAAAACTCAACAAAAAAACTAGAACCATCATGGGACTTCACATATAACTTGAGAAAGATTAAAAAAATATTTTAAATGTTCACAAATTACACCAAAAAAATTAAATTAGCATTAAGCAACACAGTATAAAATGGGAATGCGGGTTGATCGACGAATACTCCTCAACATCCTATGATTTATTTTTCTACATTTTTCCTATCAACAGTTTTGTATAATTTCCATTATAATTTTGTTAATCAAATAAATATACCAATCAAAAAAATGAAATATAAATGTGAAGATATAATCTACTTTGACTGAAAATGAAAAACAGGACCCTTCGGTATTTCAGAGCTAAAGAGCATTTGGAGGGAATGATACGCATTCTGTTATCATTACCAATGTCAAAATGTTTACTTATTAACTTAAAAAATGTTCATTAAATAAAGTTTTAAACATTGTGACACTAGTTGATTCATTCCTTCCTACCAAACAATCATGAAAAATGATTGAAGCTGAGTCACGCATCATACAGCAGTGAATCACGCGCAATAAATGTAGTAGCGTAAAGTTGCCCCATCCTATGCAACTTAATGCCAAGTTTAGGTAACATTTTTTGTTCAAAGACATTTATTTCATTAATTACCACCGTATAAAATACACAAATCTTGTTTTTAAAGTTCGTATACTGCTATAACTTTGTTCATTATGTGAAAAATAAACAAGATATTTACTGAAAACTTTCTAAAGTGCCACAAAGCCACTCCGATCTATGGTATTATAGGCGATTTATACCAGAAATTATCATCCTTCGTAATTTGCTGCTGTAAGCAGTTATACAATTGGCATATATATTTAAAGGTCGTCTGGTGTTAGTGCAAAAAAAAGAAAGAAATTCCTTGCATTACTACTTTTTTTCACATGCGTAATTGTATATACATACGAAATCGGTCAGTTTGAAACAAGTAGTACTGAGTGTATAAGTAGTACAGTGTTTTTCACCACCTTGATAGGTAAACTTATAACTTACGTCGCAAAGCAGACACTATCACGCCTAAAGTTTCCGGAATCTGCGTAAGAAGAACAGAAAATACAAACTTTCTAAAATTTTCAACAATAGGAACCTCATAACCGAATATTTTCTGAAACATTGTGTGAGAAGATCGGGGACAAGAAGAAATTCCCGACATTCAGGAGTCTAGGAGTAGGTATTATTCGTGGAAATAATCTCCTAAATTGTGAAGCATGTTCGACAACATTTGAAAACTAGACATTTTCACTTCCGTGTAATACAAAAGTATTTCTAACGCTAAACGAACAACTCACTTGTTTCTTAAAATTTGTGACGAAAAAAGTGTATAAATACCCAACCTCGTTCGAATGTCGGGGGCAAACATTCCTGCACGAGGCGGCATTCGAGCCACGTCCCATCGCACCGAGATTGCGATGATGCGGCTGCTTTTGATGTCTTGAAGATTTCTTGATTTGTGATTCGTGAAGCGGCAGCTGTAAGGATCACTAGATCCATAAGTGTAATGCACCTTTTAATCGCGAGAGGTGGGGTGGTCTTCTACCCCGGAATGACGAGATCCGGCGTCCACTACCCGTCGACTTGCGCGGTTTTCCCCACTAGGTATTTCCCAGCAGCGGGTTGTGATCGAAGAAACCACGAAAAAAATACCGATCAGACCAGCCGGCCGTTAGATTTCTCCTCCAGGCAGCGGTTGAATGCATCATAGGTATCTAGCTAGTGTCGATAATCCTGCTAAGGTCGGTAACAACCTCAGCCACCTAAGCCGGTCTGTCCAAAAGAATATTGACTGTAAGCATAAGAACGTGTGTGTGCTCTCGACCCAAGACGTGCACGTTGCTGGAGCAGAAACAGAGGCCCCGCGGGCAGGCGGGAACGCGACGTCCGGGTGGAAGGGTAGAGGGCGAGGAGGGTGGGGGAAAACACGGAGCTTCAATTAGCGCGCCACAAAAGGCGCGCGAGGGGCGGCGGGCCGTACCACGGGGCGCGTCACGGGGCGCGTCACGGGGCGCGTCGCCGCCTAATGACCCCGCGCGGCCCAGCCGAGCAGGGCGCTACCGAGCAGAGCCCCACCGAGCAGGGCCCCACCTACCAGGGCCCGACCGAGCAGGGCGCCACCGTGCAGAGCCCCACCGTGCAGAGCCCCACCGAGCAGGGCCGCATCGACCAGGCCCCGACCGAACAGGGCGCCACCGAGCAGGGCCTCGCCGAGCAGGGCTCCACCGAGCGGAGCCCGACCGAGCAGGGCGCCATCGAGCAGGGCCTCACCGAGCATGGCCTCACCGACCAGGGCCCCACCGAGCAGGGCCCGACCGAGCAGGGCACCACCGAGCAGGGCCCCACCGAGCAGGGCCCCACCGACCAGGGCCCCACCGACCACGGCCCCACCGACCACGGCCCCACCGACCACGGCCCCACCGACCACGGCTCCACCGACCACGGCCCCGCCGACCACGGCCCCACCGACCACGGCCCCACCGAGCAGGGCCGCACCGACCAGGGCCCGACCGAGCAGGGCGCCACCGAGCAGGGCTAAACCGATAGGAGACCGACCGAGCACGGCTCCACCAAGCAGGGCGTCACCGAGCATGGCCTCACCGAACAGGGCCGCACCGAGCAGGGCCGCACCGACCAGGGCCCGACCGAGCCGGGCCCCACTGTGCAGGACTCCGCCGCGGGGCTCGAGGGGCGGTGCAGATGGAGGCGAATTGATCGATTACTTTGTGTTTCCCGGCGCGCCAAATGCCAAGATGTATCACATGATATATTTCTTTTAAAAGAGTGTCCCTTGAAGCTCACGAGCAGGCAGGAGAGGAAGACAGTCATCCAATAGCGAGCATCGTTACGACTGCAATATTTGCTACTGAAGCTCCCCATTGGAAGACATTGTTCCCCTTTCTATTCAGCTCGTGACATACTATATTTTAATCTATATTTTAACTATATTTTAATCTGAGTATACATCTCATGATATATCTCGTAAGATGACGGCGTTCCTTCCCCACTACAATATGAGATACGATGCAGACCTGTACGTGGGCTTGTGGTTTCGCACAAGGTATCAGTGAGGCATTGCCCAGCCGGGCAAGTTCAAAAATACCGAATGTTTTCCCTATGTGTGGTAAGGTAGTGAATGTAAGAGTAAGTGTACGCGTAGGGTAAGGTGACCATACTTTGAAATCATAAAAAAGGGACAATTTAGTTTTTGTCCCAACGATAAAAAAGCCAAAAGAGGACATTAAATATTATTTAATCACAAAATTTAGGGTTGGAAATTAAGATTAATTAAATGAATAAATACATTAAAACTTTCATGATCTAGCATTTAATTCACGCCAACCAAAGAATCTCTTAGACAGAAGCATTAAAAATTAAAAAAAAGCATTTGTTATATTTGCACTTTCATTCATTACGAAGTATGTCAGTATTTCTCAATTGAGACTACATATTAAGTGGTACAGAAACTCTTAGAAGCAAAAGGATCGGGTTATTGATTTTTTCCATAGCGGTATCGCTAGCGATAAAGCGTACAAGTTGAAATGACGCCGTAGCTGCATTTTCTCTTCCTAGAAACCTCAACTGGCACTGAACATTAGTGTTACGTAGCACATGAGCACAATATCTTGAACACTTTATTTTTTATAAATAAACTCAAAGCAAACGGAATATATTCATATAATTTAATATTGTTCACGGCATTTTGTGCTGACAAGTCATTGTCACAAGAAAGGGATATTTGATCGTCACGTTTTCCTGTCAAATAGTGGTAGTGAAGGAATATCACATTGACAATTAAGATCACAGAATAAAAAATATATAAAAACCTAAAATTACTTACACACCGTTACATTACTTACATTAAGTTACATTTCTTACATTAAGTTTTTATAAATTTTTTTACCCTTCGATCTTTTTTTTTCAACTCACATCTAACCATTTTAACTCAGTATATCTGTAGTTCCTTTTGACAAGGTCGTATGATTATGTATTTCGTATTAGTATGTATTATGATTATGATTATGTATTATGATTTCGTACATAGTGTACGAAACGCCTGGGTACAACAATAAATGAGTCTCAGGAACATATTTGAAATTGTGGTACAATGAATAACAAATTATCTTTGCTGAATTGAATTGTAACTCCACGCAAATGTTTTCATGCGTAACCCCAACACATTCTGTTTCTTCTAAGCAGGAACTGGTCGTTATAATTTCATACTGATTATCAGTTTATTTTACGGACATCGAAGATCGTTTATCTTATCACCTAATGTACTTTGTAAGAGAGAAATTTACCCCACGTATTGACATTTCCTTCCTTGATATTTCCTTATGTGAGAGATACTAGCGCGCATCGTCTACATTTTCAATATTTTCATCTTCTGAAACGCAGGAGAGCTGTTTCCTGATATAGATTCTCCAATACCCTTTACCACTGTCCAATAGCATTCAACGGATAGTCGTAGGGAAATTTTCACCTTAGTTATTTAACAGTTATGTTTCAAAGTATTCACCAATCCATTCTATGATAATCGTTCTTTGTTTTCTAAATATTCTTTACTTAGTGAAATGCTGTCAAACATATAAGTATGCGTATTTTTCTTGTTTTCAGGGCTGACAGCGTTACTTGGAATCCGCATAAACTGATGGGAGCGTTGCTGCAGTGCTCAACTATCCACTTCAAAGAGGATGTAAGTTGTTGAGCTAGAAACATTCAGAAATAAAAGAAGAGATCCATCTTGCTTTATACATTGCTTGAGTATACATTTTCAATTACATTTCTGTGCCTCGGAGGGAATCTCAACAGGTTTAATACAAAACACAAAGTTTGATTGAATACTTTTAACTTTAATGAAAATGCAATATACAAATTATCGCATTTAGTAGCATCAAACCTGAACAACCACAAGTCATATGATGACGAAAACCTATTCTTGTACAGTCAACAAGTAATAACCCAGAAAGACTGGTTTTGCTCTCATCTTCCCTTGTGTAGAAAACCATATACGCTATGAAACAATGCTAAACTGTAAAGAGGACGATGCAATGAAACAATGTGTAAGGAGGGATTCAATAGGAAAAACTAATAAGTGGAGTGAAATTTGCAGTTCAAAAACTCTTACCCGTACAAATACTAATTTTCCCCTTTGCAATTATGAAATATTAGTGTTAAGAATTTCGTATAAACAGTGAATGAGTAGCATGCTGTAGCGAGATAGATAATGAACCAAAACTGTTCAATATCAAAAGATATCATACGAGTAGTTCGGCAGATGCTAAGACTGTATTACGTGATGTAAATGTTCAGTAGTTACAGTATTAAGAAGTAAACTACTTGGTAATAAGTATATCTACAAGAAAACGTATTAACTATGTTGAAATTTCTCTTTACTCGTACATATTACAATGCCACATTGACAATCCAAAACCGGATAGGGCAATGTTAACATAAACTACGTAAACTGTATTATAAATCAGCTCCAAGAAGCTAAAATGGAGAAGTTCTGATAGAAAACGAAATTGATTGTGTCGTGTATCATATTTTCCTCACATTTATTTCTTCTCTCTTAATCATTATCATGGCTTAAATCTACTACCAGCTTGACTCGCCCGAAGTGCAGATTCTGCTTTCTTGTACAATGTCACCTTTTCGTTTGTTGAAGTGCATCATGTCTTTTGTTGAGTCTACAAGCCTGTCTTTCCGTTTCGCTTGTCCTGCAATGTCCTGCTCTTTTCCCCTAGAAGGCCGGATATAATTCTGGCACCGGAAATTGCGGCCAACATGAAAGTGCGGTCTTGCTGGAAAAAATCGATACTGTTCTCGTTTCACGCCTATTTGATCCAAATGTGGTTGGCAGATATTATGGCGGGGAAAGCACTATTAGGGAAAGTCAAGTGGGCATTCAAAAATGATTACAAAAAAAAATCCGTGCTCTTGAATGCGTTTGACCTATGTTTAGGTTACATATCTTATAAGGTTATTTCAACTAAAATCGTCTGTTTCTTTTCAGTCTGTCTTTAATCTAAAAAGTCTATATATTTTGTTTTGTATAATTGAATTTGTGATAGCAGTTAGTAAAAAAAATCTCCTGATTATTGAAATGTAAGAATCCGAACGGGTACAATATGACTCAGTGAACGAGTAGATAGTCATAAAATAAAGTGGAGTATTCTTAATCTAGCGATTCCTTACATAATAAGAAGCCAGGTTTGCCCTAAAGTAAACTCGCTGAGATTATATAAAGTGTAGAGTACTTTTGCATCTTTAGTGCATTTTTGGTATATCTGAACCATTTACTTAGGATCGTAAATGAATTAAATACTAACAATTAATGTCACTATTGCATGAAGTAGATTTTCCGTCGTTCCCTGATTATTATCTATTTTCCCATCTCAATTTTGTCACAAAATTCACTAAATAAATTTTAAAAAATTAATAATCTATTACAAACAGTTTTTGAGAGACAGAATGAGTGATATGATATGATGCCATATCATATCATCATACCATATCATATCATGATGAATAATATGCCATCTCATCCGCAATATTTGTCACCAAATTTTGCATTCAAAAAGCAACATATAACCTTGCTCACACAGACTATATTTGGTGACAAATATTGCGGATGGGATGGCATGGCATGACATAGTATTAACAAAATTAAGTTCTACTGCTAGTACGTTCACTAATACTAAAATCAAACACTGGTGGAGGTGGCTCGTGGAGTTAACTGATATCACTACAGTGCCTCTGACCAGGAGGTCCTAGGGTTAGATTGGGGCAGGAATTTCGCGCTGGCTAGATAGCTAGGTCGAAGTCAGCCGCTGCCTAGCGGCCGTCTGTTCTGATCGGTAGATTTCCATGGTGTCTCGGATCAACATCTGGCAAATCTCGGAGCAGTACCCTAACAAACAGGCCATGGACCGCACTTGGTACATCAATCCTTCATCTTCCTTGTCCTATTCTCAACCCTTACTTACATCCACCACACTACCACTCATGTCGGGTGACCAATCAAGAGTTTAGTGCTTGTCCCGAGTGGGAAAAGACAGCTGGTTGGGGAAACCTCAGAAGCCAACGTGTAGGCCGGCGTTGGAACTCACCATCCAGCGGGGAAAGAACATTGCCACCTCAATTAAAACAATAATAATTAAATAAAAAATAATAATTAAATAAAATATTATTCTCGCATACCGATGCAAATCGTTTCTATTTAACGAGAGCTATTGTTTCTTATATTCAAATGTTACCAACCCCTGCCGTTGGTTGAGGCATTCTGGAGCTCAATAAAATTTGCGCAGATTTTATTTCCCTTCCCCCATACGTCACATATAGTCGACGTATATGTCCTATTCGACCCTTCCTTCTCAACCCATTCCTTGGTAACCTAGCGTTGCTGGGGATCTTTCGAATGCCGAGTGGGCGACCATGTGGACGCCTGGAAGTGGCTTCCTCCTTCTCCACGTGTCGGTCTCGGATAATTATATTGGAAATGTTTGGTCGGTAGAAGATTGCGACAGATACGAACGAGTACAGTGTTACTGGAGAGCTGCGGTCACCTGCCTAGATTCTATTGTGCTACAAGCGTGACCTGGCTCACTGAGGATTTTCCACCCTTCGGAAACCCACTGTCCCCAACCTGCACTCAACTCTCAAATGAGGTTTTTAGAAGCAAGTGTGCGATCCCCCATCACCAGTAAAGATTAAGATCCTGACGTTTATCTGACAATCTGATCCGTCGGGTGCTTCAGGGCCTCCTGATCAGCTGTAACCAGATGTCGGCGGAGTACCTCTTCATGCAAGACAAGCTGTATGACGTGCGCTACGACACGGGCGACAAGGTGATCCAATGCGGCCGCCACAACGATGTCTTCAAGCTCTGGCTGCAGTGGCGCGCGAAGGTAAGTGCATGTACACACGACTTACACGATTTCCTTTAGACCAGGGTCTCCCAACTGGCCTATAACGACCCCCCTGGGGTCAGTGATGATCGAGGTCTATAGCAGAATATGAACCGGGGATTGAAATATATAAATAAAATTCCATTGATTACCAAACTTTTACTCTTCATAATTGTTTTTTAATATGAAGCAACAAAACATAATAAATTACAAATTCGCTCCTATTCTTTCCTATCCATATTCTTTCTTAGGATCAGGGACGTAGCTAGGCTAGTGCAACTGGTGCGTCGCACCGGTCCCCCGAAGCAAGGTACACTTATTAAGAGCTGGTGGCTAAATTACCTTCCGTCTTGACAGTTCATCATTGAATATGAGCTCGTTTCACGCACAGGACGCCAATCGCATTACAAAAGATGACCCCTCACACCCACACTTACACTGACTTGCACTATACTACCTCACATGTCGGGAGACCGATCGAGGGCTTACACCTTGTCTCAGCTGGGGCGGTGCCCCGCTGGTGAGAGATACCTGGTTGAAGAAAAACCCGCTGTTTGACGGTAGGTCTGCGCCGGATCTCGCCACCTAGCGGGGGAAGATCACCGCCACCTCCCGATGAAAAAACTTGTACTAGATTTACGGGACGAATGACCTCATTAGTTGACGCGCCCGTAATCACTAACAATCCACCAGTCAATAACGGTTTTCCTACCCCTTACGATTTCATTCAACATACAACCTAAAGTTTGTAATGAAACATATATATTTAAAACGTTTTTTTAAATATATATTTTGATGCAAATTTATATGCTTGAGGATGGATGGGGTAGATAATAAATTGACGATAAAATTTGTTTTTCGTATACTCAAAATTAATTTGAGAATGAACTATAAGCTTGCTAATTTAGTCATTAATATTAAAATATGTTGTTAAATTATTGTAATTAACGTCAAATCAGGAACTGGGAAAAGAAACAATTTGTTGGTTTTAGCTAGGGGAGGACTAGAGCTAAGCAAGGGTTCACCCCGCAGACCTTGGTCCTTCATGGGAGCTTTATAGGCTTCAATAGAAAAATTAAAATATGTTGACGTACTATTAAGGAGGAATTATGATATTGTGTTTAAAAATTAACGATGCCCCCAGCGGGGACTTAAAAGTGCGTCCTTCGTTGGCACACGCGTGGGCGCAGGGCACGGAGGGCTTCGAGCAGCTGATGGACCGCCTCATGGAGCTCACCGCCCACCTGGTGCGCCGCATCAAGGCGCAGCCCGACAAGTTCTACCTACTGCTGGAGCCGGAGATGGTGAACGTGAGCTTCTGGTACGTGCCGACGCGGCTTCGGGGCATGGCGCACGGCCGCGAGCGGGAGCAGCAGCTGGGCCAGGTGAGCACGCACCCCCGCCCGCTCCCGCCTTCCACCGCAGTCTCCGGCCGCCGACTTCTCCTTCATCCATCCATATCTCCTAAGAGACACTTCCTTTTCCGTTTCCTTCCATGGCACAATCTATTTCCTACTTACAGTTCAAAAAAAGTTAAAGCTGTGACCGGGAGCGGTAGCTCAGTGCATCAACTGATGTCACTGCAGCGCTTCTAACCGGGAGGTCCTAGGTTCGAATCCTGACGGCGGCAGGGTTTTTCGCCAGCAGGGACTTTCGACACTAGCTTTCCAGCTAGGTCGAATTCAATCGCTGTCTGGAGGAGAATTCTAGCGGCCGGCTGCTCTGATCGGTAGTTTTCCGTGGTTTCTCCGATCAGCACCAGGCGAATGCCGGAGCAGTACCCTATCAAATGGTCCACGGACCACGCGCGATCTATCCTTCCACTTCCTTGTCCTATCCTCTCCCCTTACACACACTCCCCACTAGCCGACGGTAGGTCGGCGCCGGATCTCGCCGTCCAGCAGGGGAAAATCACCGCCATCTGCCGGGAAAAAACATGCATTACACCAACGGGACTAATGACCAAAGCAGTTGACGCGCCCGGAAACATGAACAATCAATCAATCAATTATTTAAAGCTGTGTGTGATGAACTGTGTGGAGATAGCTCTCTGTGCACGGTTTCTTGAGCTCCGGAATACCCATCCCATCTCACATACATATTAAGTCGAATTATAAATACAGGTAGAAATGAGCATTTTGGCGAGAATTCATAAGAAAATATTCGTTTCCAAATAATAAACACTATTTGCAACGGCAAATAAGGTACAGATTTTGTCTATTATACGATACCGAGATGGAATTGACTTCCGCGATATCATGCATAACGTTTATTTGAATAACTTCGATTATATTCCCCACTGAGCTCAGGAGATCGTGACCAGATACTGAACCTATATTGATATGTAGAAGTAAACACTTATCTTAAGACACTTATTCACCATCTACTACATATTGCATTTAAAAATTGCGTTTCTCCTGCGTTAAAAGGTATCTGAAAACCGTTGACTCCTATCATGAACTATTTGGCAGAATGTGAAAACTTTCCCTTCCCGAAAAAGTCTATCTTGTAGGTACGTCATTTTTGGAAATAAGCTCTTCAATTTGGAGTGGACGAAGAGAGTTCGCAGCAGATTTTCTCGAAGTTGAAGTTTCCCCGACCTCTCATTCCACAATTCCTGTGCGTCTTTTATCATTCATATCCAGTGGCCACCAAGTGCATTAGAAAAGTTCTTTCACCTTGTGCGCGCTTTTTGTCTTCTGCCTTAATATTCTAAATGTTTTGTGAATTTGACGTATGTCTATCACCTTAGCAATTAACACATGAAACGTTATGGTTATAATTCATATCGATTAGATTTCTGTTTATTCAATATGCATTCTTTCTTGTTTGCTTCTGCATACTAATATTAATTAAGGTATTAAGTATCGAATGTTTACAGATAAATAAAAATTTGCAATGTTATTCTTTTCAGTAAATTTCTTGAAGAAGGGTCACATCATGGTAAGTTTCATCTAACGAACGGTCGAGTTAACTGTTTGTTTTATGGGCTTTAGATCACCCCTCTCCTGAAGGGACGTATGATGGAATCCGGGACGCTGATGGTGGGCTACCAGCCATTGGACGACCGGCCCAACTTCTTCCGGAACATCATTTCCTCCGCCGCCGTCACCGAATCGGATCTGGACTTCATGCTGGCCGAGATGGACCGGCTGGGTCACGATCTGTAAAGGGCTTGGGGCCGACGCGTCGCTGCGGACCCACGCCTGCGACCACGCCCGATCGCGCACGGAAGCCGCCGAAGATACACGAACGCTGTCGCACGAGTCGCCGAGGAGCCGCTCGGGACCCGAGAACGCACGGAAATGCCCGAGTTCGCCCGACGTCCCGTCGGAAGCTCGATAGGTCGCTGGGACTCAGATGAGGGTTGGGAAAGCATAGTCAGGAATATCGTTTTGAGAGTGAGGAATGAAAAGGATGTCGTTCCTAGGGCGGAAGTTTCTCGTGCAAGAATGGTCGTTGTTCAACTTGCGACGCAACCCGCGGCGGGAGCATAACCGGCTCATCGCTTTTCTATATTGTGGACTGAAATTCATAAGCAATTTTCTAGGAGGGCACTTATATTAATGGGCATTTTTCTGGAGGCTACCTACACATGGTTTCAAATACAGCTATTGTTTATTTGGTGCGATCGTTTGAACTATGTCTACCGAGGTGAACGGACTGCTACAGGGGTTACTCAAGCATTAGTGAAGATCAAATGTACAAAACTCACTGTAACGAGTCTTATCTAAATACATGAGAAAATATAATTCAATTGTATCGATAGATGTAACATGTAGGGAGAACGTTGCAGGTAGGTAGACATGGCAACTGTAGCGTGTATCGATTAACGAATTCCGTGCTTAGATTTAGTTGTATCGTTCTTAAAGGATCTTCTGAATCTGTGGGAATCGACCAAATGCAGCCATTTACCCTCTACCAAAGCGTTTACTCATCTAACGATCGCACGCAGAAACTTTCCAACACACCACTCATTCGACTGCTTCCGTCAGCCTCTTCTGAGCACCGAGCCTGGAGACAGCCTGCTCCGGGCGGACGCTCCCGCCAGACAAGGCAGCCGGCCCCCACGGAAGGTTCCGGGGGCCGCCCGAGGCACTAGGCGGCGGCCGCGACCGCGTGTGGTCGCCCACGCAACCACGCCGCAGAACGCAAAGAGTAAAGCAATACACACTAGAAGTAGTAGGTCCGTCGCACGCACGTTGGTGAATGGGTAACTTGGGTTCAGTTTGCACTTTCCTTCGCTTGCGTAGGAGAGAGAAAAACTGTCAATTTAATTTTTTTAAGAACAAGAAAACTCTCGTCGGACGTCCTGTAGGCCCGGGGGGTTCCAAACTCCTCCAACCTGTAGGAAGAATCACGAGAGAAAGAGGTGGGAGAAAAAAGAAGAGGAAACACGGCGCCGTCGCATCAACGAATAAAAAAGAGGAAGATAAAAGGAGAAGTAGAAGGAGAGTGCGTTAGTTTGCCGAGGGACCCCCTAGAGGGTGTGCCCGTCTCTGTTGTTACTGTTGTTGTATTTTGTAATATATCGCTGAAAGGAGGGCATCGTAGACAGAGCTATATTATATGTGTGTTGTCAGCTGTTCAGAGATTATTATTATTAACATAATGATAAGCGTATTATATATAAACATATATATGATATATATTTTGTTGCGGGATCTGTTTTCTATGTACAATGTATAAAAGAGAATATTTGAGAGATGTTAATATTATTAATATAGTTCTATTTTAGTAGTGGCGGCGACGTCGGGGCCTTTGTGGGGAGAGCAATAGAAGCGAGGCTGAAAAGAAGAGGTGGAATCTGCCCGGGACCTGGGAAGGAGGTGCAGATAGCACACGGGGTGATGGCGCAGTTCTTTTACAATTTCACAGCACAAAATATCTCGAAACCGCTCTTATTTTCCGTCATTTTTGCTAATGTGTTCATAATTATTCTCCCATTCGTCTCTATTTGATATAAAGGTATCACGTCATTTTCTCTTCCATTACAAATATTTTGTGTAAAAATTTCACTAAATTTATTCCAAATCAATGATGACTGTGGTGACCGATTGTCATTAACAACATTTTCTCCGCTGTCTCTGAATTTACTGATTTCAATAAAAATTGTGTGTATGATCACCTCATGAACCTATGGTTAGAGTTATCCCTTCAGTGTAGGGGCGTCACGAAAGTGAAAGAGATAATAGGGAAAAGAATATTTCCTTTTAAATTTGTATCCTTTTTGATGAGAGACTATGAGAATGTTGAGTAATGATTTCGTCAAACATTCTTCAGACCGAACGTCGTTGTCGAGTACTACATTATTTGCAAAAGTTTCTTTCTTTCTCTTCTTCATACCCATGGAACATGTTCAGGAATCACTCCTTTTCAAGAAGAATTATAATGAAAAAGAGTAAAACATCTGGCGACAATATAGTAGTTATGGAATGCCTATATTCAGACAGTGTATATTTTCACAGTGAGATATTAACACATTCACTTTTTCTTGTTGTGCGATCAAATTCTATCTCATTTCTTGTTTATTATGAGCCATTTGAAATTTGATTGTGTGCGTCTAGAGACGTGAAGCGGTTCTCCTGGCCATGAACTAGAGAAGACGCGTGCGCGTGTGGCTTGAAATGCTAAGAGAGCTGTGTGGGGCGAGGGCGGGGAAGGGGAGGGGCGGGGAGGGGTCCCGGGCGGAGCGGCCTCGCGAGTTGTCTGTGATGGGCCCGGCCCGGGCGAGGGGGTGCGGCCCCGGCGTCGCCTCCCGGCCTCGACAGCAGGCGGCGGCAGCAGCAGCGGCGGCGGGCGCGGGGCGGCGCAGGGCGGCGCGGGGGCGGAGGCTGCTCGCTGCCCCGCCCCCTCCGCCCGTGCCCCGCGCCCCGCGCCACGCGCGCTCTGCGCAGTCAGTGTACATACAAACATTCGTGTTCTTTCTGCCGCCCGGCGAAGTAGCCGGCGCCGCGCCCCGCGCCCACGCCTTCCCCGCACGCCGCCTCCCCGCCCCTTCCCCTTCCCTTCCCCGCCACACTTCACGCCTCACAGCTCACCACATTTCCCGCCCCACTCCCCGCCCCACACTCACCGCCTCACACTCCCCACACTCACCTGCCTCTCCCGCCCACCCCCGCCCACACTCCCCGCTCCACACCCCGCTCCACCCCCTCCTCCCCGCTCCACACCCTCCCCACTCCCTCCACACTCCACACTCCCGCCCACCCACTCCCGACCCACACTCCTCCCACTCCCCGACCCACACTCCGACCCACACTCCCGACCCACACTCCCGACCCACACTCCCCCACACGACCCACACTGACCCACACTCCCGACCCACACTCCCCGACCCACACTCCCCGACCCACACTCCCCGACCCACACTCCCCGCCCAAGCTCCCCGCCCCACATTCCCCGCCCCACAGCCCGTCCCCGCTCAGCGCCCTCGTGCCCGCCGCGTCTCCTGCACAGACCCGGATCCCCTCGGCTGCTCCATCGTGTGTATGCGCCGGCTGCCATTCTGCCTCGGGTCGCAACGCCCAAAGCTCATCTACCCATCAACCTACGTCTCATCGCTTTGCTCCCGGTCCCTTGTCCACTTTCCACGCCTTACAACGCCGTCCTTTCCCCTCCTCTATTCCCTCTTCCTCTACTCTTCTTTTCTGCAGCTCAAGGAAATGTGCGCAGATAGTACTTTTCCTTCGAATGTCATGATCTTTTACAGTTTATTGATGAAGTGTATTAAATCAAACACTCTTTACTCCTTCCATTCCTTTCATTCTGTTTCGCCTCACTTTAAACTTGCACTTGTCTTAATGTGCACTCATTTCATGCGTAATGGTTTATAATATTCTTCTATTCTCTCTCTCTCCCTACTCATCGTAGTTTAACAATAAAGGGCAACGCGGTATGTTCTCTGACTCTTCCTATTCACATTCTGTTCTATATCGAATCCTGCGTTTTCGTGCCTCTTTTTCAAATATGCGTTGTTTCTCTTTTTCTTTGGAATACGCTTCGTGTCGCTATTGTTCGTACCGCACTTTGCCAAGTTCCCCCTCCTTTCATTTCTTCCTTTTTCTCATGCCTAGAATTTCAGATATGGTGCTTATCAACTTTCTTCTTTGCTCACATATTTTCTCTCTTCCGCCTCTGCCATTCCTCTCTTTTCTTTCCCCATTGCGTGTAGAGTGTACTCTTCTCTCTCCCATTTACCGTCATCTAGCGCGCACATTGCTTTTTAATCCTGCCCTATTTGTTTACCCTACTTCCCTTCCATTCTCTTTCTCTCGTCCTCTTTCTGTCTATTTCTCTCCTCTCTTACTCTTTCTGTCTGTTGCACTATCTCAATTACGCGAACAATTGCACATACTAACTAACATGAGTACATTAAAGACAGATAGATTATTACACAAATACACATTACGCAGTCATACTACCATATACACATAGAAACGTGCGTACATGCATACATACATGCAGGCATGAATGAATGCATGCATGTATGCGTGAAACACGTTTTAGTTTGAAACACGTTTTAGTTTATACAAGTGGTTTATATTTAAAGTTACGACTCTCATGTCCGTGAATTTTTGAGACAGATTCACACATGCACAAACCTAATATTTTACTACTTGTAACAGAATTCAAAAATATTTCCTCGATTGTTCCCATATCTTGTCAAACTTCCGTGGTTAGGGCCTAAAGTGTAGTTTCAAATCAGCTGAGAGTGACAATATTGTGGATTTACGGCTGTAAATGAGAACCCTGACACATATGAAGTAAAATTCGTTCAAAAATGTATCGGCCTCCTCTACCTATCATCATCTCGGCCTATTATCATCATCATTACATATCTTATGGAAGAGAAAGAATGCTTCATTTCTGAAAAATCTTCATTGACCGATTAATAAACGATTTCTTAATTCAACAATTAATTTAATCAATGCCAGTTTCACCGTTATGCGTCGAAAATAAGCCGAAAATACGGAGCTTCTTTTGTTCAACACGCCTGCTCATTGCAACAGGTGACGGCGAGACTGCTTTTCGCAATCCGAACCACGCCTCCCTTCCCCTCCCCTCCTTCCTTCGGGGCGGCGGCGAGGCGGGGGAGGGGGTGGGAGCGGGGGCGGCGCGGCGACCGCGGGCGGCCGCTGGCAGGACAATATACAACACGCGGCGGGGGCAGCGGCGGCGGCGGCGGTGGTCGCTCCGGCAGCGGCGGTGGCGCAAGGACGGGCGGCGAAACGGGCGGCAGCGCACCAAGAAAACACCATATTAACATTTCAAATATTTCAAATAAGGCTAATTCAAATTAGACTTATAGAAAAAATCTTCCATGAACGTAATGACATGCTTCCATTTCCATTTTTACGTGTCTTTGTATATACCTTCAAAACCCTTCTGTAAAATTGGTTCAAATCGAGATAGAGCTTTGTCATTCTGAAGCCACTAAAGGTGACGATAAAACTAAGATCGTTTGGTTCCTTTGAACATTTTATTGCTAATCGAATCCGCAAACTGCAGATCGGACGATTCTGTCTAAGCCATTCAACTTATTCATCAGATTAACACAACTGATGTTGGTATAGACGTCAACGACTTAAGTTGCCAACAACACTTCGGCACTACGTCGGTAGGTCAAACAAATAACAACCGGGAAATGAATAGTTCTGGATGAGGCCTTCCATCGTGTGTTAGTGGACACAATGTCTGGAGTGGTCACGGCAGGCAACTTGCGAAAGTTAACAGATTATAAATATTTGTATCGTGTAATATATTGCATTTTGGGCTGATATTTACTCTGTCACGATTGCTAGTCATAGTGATGTTGAATATGAATTGGAACATATCATAGTCTTAGTAATAGGATAGTAAGTAAAATAATCTAAGGAACGTATTAAATCACCCGAAAATTAAAACAAAACCTACTTTCTTTCGAAAAAAACATCCACCTACTTTCAGGTCACATTGGATGACTTTTAATACAATACCATTTTTGTCGCGTAAGATAAAACGTATGCGTTCTTGAGTGACGTCGCCAGCTAAAACCTTCTGTCAAAATGCTCCGTCATATGGCATTATCTAGGAGGAATGTTTTATTTCTATGTAGTTGGTACTTTTGAATGTCGCTTTTAGTAGAAAGAAAGAATTTACTATCTTTATTGTACCTTTACAAAACATTTCTGAAAAATGCAGCTGGTTTTTTTTGTAGATTTCTTAACAATACAAAATTTCACATTTTTAACTACAAAAGCTTCAACACAAATTTTCCTACCTGCAATCAGATACAACAATGTATTGCTCGAGTGTTTTCACTTTACAAGCTAAACGTTTATTTCAGTCATTTCTTCGTGCCGAAGGAGAGAACCTCAGATTCCCCAACCACCGCACTTCACCGCCCGTGCAAATTTGGCGCCAGTCGAAACCCTGAGATTCACATCCGCCCAACGATGGCAACCTCAGGTAGCAGCTGTGACGAGCGTTAACCCAAAGCAGGTTCACGAATCCTTAGAAACTTGCAGCGAAAGCAGTGAATCATCAATATATTAATGTTTAGAGGAGGATTTACGCAGGAGTGTCAACTACAGTACATTGTAGTAAAACGTACATTTTGATTGACTGCAAAGTTCCTAACTATTTGTCGGCAATATCTCAATACTCCAAATTACTAATGATGCTGCCTTTCGTCAGACAGTAACACAACGTCAGATACGAATATTTTTAACGTAAACGTTTTTCGCACGATCCGGTACACGGTCAATTTTTAATACGGTCGCGAGCATTCGTTTTCTGAGTAAAGTAAACCAACACACGGGATGGTGCCGTAGGCTAGTCGAGCTCAGATGTCTCGGTTTGTTTGCCACAGTTGCCGTCGGAGGTAATTTTGCTCGAACGGGCGGGTGAGTAAGCGTCGCGTTTGGTTGTTTTGCGCCTTCTCCCGGTCTACGCGCCACCGCCGTCCACCGAAGCACCACCAGACCGCCAGCCCAGCCTCACCGCCCAGTGTTACCACAAAACAGCTGTAGTAGCTAAAGGTGTATGTGTAAAAGTGTACTCTCTCCATTCACGAGAGTGTGTTATATATAATATATTATTATATTACTGTGTATACATATATATTTAAAAACTGTTGTTCTAGAAAGAAAAAATATAATTTATTGTAAACATGAAGCTTGCTATGGGGCGCACATACTTGAGTGCAAGGCAAAACGCGTATATTTGCAGGGAAGTGCCAACTTGATCCAGTTGTGGGTGAGTTGTCCCGTTCCATCGCCCCACATGTTCTCGTATGGGTCCAAAAATTATAATTTTTTTGGAAGTAACGGATTATTTCAAATACGCGAAGTGCTTTTTCCATATGCTACTGTTGTTTCATTTGTCGTAAGAATACTTCTGAAAAATTAAGTTAATATTCCTGGTGTATCTGATACTTTCAAGTGTACATTGCAGCACAACGTAAACTTTTGAGAAGTATTCCTAATAAAACGTTTCCAAGAAGTATAAAGAAATGACATTTTCTTCCGATGTTTGGTTTCCCGAAAAGCTATTGAATTGGCAATAATTAAAAATATATCTCTGCGTGAAAAAAAATCACCCGTGTCCGCGTGCGTATGTGCGTCTCCCAAACAAGACTCGTGTCTTAAATTGCATATACATATATATTTATGGAAACGGAGGTGTAAAGGTCTAGTCTAAAAAGTGTAGCATCGCAATAATTGTATCAATACGATAGCAACGTCTGTCTGTTTGTGTGTTTGTGTATGACTGACAGTGTGGGAGTGGGTTGGGAGAGAGAAGGGGGTGGCGCCGTGCAAAAAATTGATTTTGCTATTCTCCTATGATATTTTTGTCGCGTCGTTTCCGTTCTTATTATCTGTCGGCGTGTGAATATATTATAAACTACACAATTGAACACAGATGTAAAGATGGTTAAAGACTGCAGGGGACAGAATCAGGGAGGGTGATGAACGTTCTAAGCAAGTAGGGAAATATTTCCAAAGCGAAATAAGTATTTTGTTGCCAAGTTTGATTTTGTTAATAATGTTGCGTTAATTTTTTGTTGTTAATATGTAATATTTTGTTGTTAAGTTTGATTTTGTTATTAATGTTTTATTTTGTTAATAATGTACAAATGTTTTATTTCAAAACATGTTTAAAAGTCGTTGAGAAGAACACTAATTTCAGTGATTCGTGTGCATTCTATAATTTGAGAATTCCTTGAAAAATAATGAAGAAACGAAGATATTGTAATATGGGGTGGTACTGAGATAAAACTTAGGCTTTTGTTTGGAGATAGTATTATATACCCTTGATAATCAATTTAAATAAGTCAGTTTGAGAAACATTCTTAAAATGGCTGTTAAAAATATTCATATATTAGTTTGTAGGTTGGGACTTATAGTGAGAATAATCTTACTCTCTACTTACCAGCTGTGAGTTGCGCATTTCATACATGGTGCTACATAGATATGAGGCGAAGATCGATTAAATATGGTTGTACTGCGAGTGTAAACCGATGAATTTTCGTAAATAATGATTGAAAAACTATTTTATATTGTGAACTTTCAGTATATAAAATTTCATGCCAGATATGGATGTGAATTTTTGGTTCCATAAGAGTTTAGATCTCAATCTCAATGTTTAATTTTATTTGAGAATTAAGAATAAACTGAACATTTGTACAACTAAAAACATATTAAATTGAATGATATAGAATGATGTAACTATTAATGCAGTTTTTGCATGAATTACTCAGACCAACACTTATGAACCTATGTAAAGTTTCATCTATCTATTTGCAGAGGAAAATATTTTTAAAAACTCCCGTGTGTATGGCATTGGTTAGTCATAAGGCTAGTCGAATTTTCACAATTCTCTTTTGACGGCTACTATAAACTGAAGTATTGCCTTTGTCAGATAAAGAAAACTGTGGTCGTTTAACTCGAACATTAGAACTCGCGAGACCGTACTAGACTTTTTTTCGTGCCGATAATACTGTCCTCCCGTTGTATAATGCTATAACTCGGATACACGACTCAGTGGAAAATATTCGCGTCGATCAACCAAGACATTAGGCGAATGCTGAATTTCTTTCCAACGACCGCTACAGGATTCGTTCTGCACCATTCGATTCGTCCGCTATTCTGAAAGGTTAAGGATCGTTCTGCGGAAAGGTTAAACGGTCCCAAGATGACCGGCAAAGGCACATGAAGGACTAGTGTTTCATGAACGCCGATCACAGTCTCTCGACTTCCAACACTCGGCCCCACCTCTGGAAAAAGGCAAATTAGACCAATGCTGGGCGAATTTTCAATCTTCTTTCTCGGATAAACAGTAGCCTACAAGAAGCGACCTCTCATACTCGATTTCGTTTCAGCCACCTGAAAATACCGGACAGTGTTTCACAATTGTCTTCAGACGACTCTCACAAAGTGGTTCTTCGAGATGCGGCCTGGTCATTAAGAAGGTCGGTGTCGGACGTCAACGGCGTCATTAGGGAGTGTTTGCACAGCGTATCGCACGACATAATGCAAGTAAAAGTAATTTACCTTTCTCTCTCGCACAATGTTCTCGTTCTAACCCTACTTCATCACACCCGATACTTCCGGTGGTACCGCTTTCAAATACAGCTCTATCGTTAGAGTTCGCGCATGCGCAGAGGCTCAAACGTGGGTTCGTATCGTATACGATACAGAGCTCCGTGTCGTGCAAAAAGTCTCTATTAGCGCCGATATCATCCTGGCGGCGGCCGCCTGAGGCGGAGATCCCGATGGCGCTCCGGGGATGAACTCGTCAAGCGGAAATTTACGAGCGGACTTACGTCGAGAGCCTCCTCCCCCAGGCGGTCGCGCCGCCCGTGAAAGACGCGCGGGATTTGGTTCGGCAGGCAGTCAATGGCCCCGGCGAGGGGAGCGCGCCTCGAGACGAAGGACAAGCCGCGCGAGAGAAGAATCCGGGAGAAATGGAAGTGGGCTCTCGGAAGGAAACTGATAACGTAGGGCTTTACTCAACCAACAACAACATTAATATTTTCTTTTGCGCATATGACATATAGTTCTAAAAGTAAGCAGCATGCTGATCAAATACCTTCGCAAGACGCAAACTGAGGGAGACCAGGAGTTTCAATGAAAGTACCGGAAGCTCATTTCACGAACGTATATGAGAATTAATGCGCAGAGTGGCTTATTTTCAATTGAATTGGTATATTAAAATCACCCTCATGTGTAAAAAAGTGAAAAATGACATGCATTTTTATGTCACTCTTCTTGGAAGTCAACGCAGAAATATTTACAGTAATATTACATATCAAGGTACGTAAAATATTATATTCTGGATTCAAACATATTAATTGTTTGTTTGAATAAACTATTAACATCATTTCTCAAAACTAGGCTAAAAAATTGTTTTCAAACTTACGAGTATAATCAAGTAGTTAAAACGAATAAACTATTATAATTATTGTTTCGACTTTTTCTGCACGAATAATGGTATAACATGATTCGGAACAAAACATTATGTATCTTAATTAGCAAATATGCATAAAATATTAATTGATTGCGTACAAAAAGAAATATTTAATTTGTCAAGAAACAATTACGAAAAATTCAAAATATCAAATGACACACATTTAAACAAAGATATTGGACCCACAAACTCATGTAAGCAGTGTTTTAAATGAATGTGCGATGAATAAATTAATGACAACTTTATAACGTCCATTTGTGTATGGATGTAAAACACGATGATATTCCCATCGCAGCACGAGAGCTCGCCAAGCGCACTGCGTCTCCACCCCGTCCAAACAGCGCAGAAAAGGATTGGGTGAAATGCCCAACATCCTCGGGCGAGTGCATCACTCCCCTGGAATTTCAATATCCAAGTCCATAGAGCAGCTGCGGCGCGGCCCGAAAGAAAAAGCTTCGATTACGCCCTAAACCATCCATCTGCGCGCTAAGTGAAATACTACAGACACGTCTGCCCTCCGAGTCTCTCCCACCGCGTGCGCGCGCCCCTCGGCCGGGGGCTGAGGCCGGGAGGGGGATTCAGCCAAGGGATTACTTCGCAGTCCAGGGGTGAACAGCAGCTGCTGCTGGCAGGCTCAGCCCAGCGCGTTGCTCATTGCCCACTTGTGTCATTCTTATTGAACAGGTCCGTCGACGAAATAGAATTATTGAATCATTCGACATTGAATTATTATGTAATACCTCAACATTGAATTGTTTTTGCTTACAAACATTAGGAGAATTTCAGTAGTATTTTCCGAATGAGATTCCTCTAAATTAAACAAAAGTTGAGGTCCTTCTTCTAAGATACAATGATATTTTAATACGTAATTTGCAATAGTGCAGCATAAAATAATTCAATTAAAATGATGCAAACATCGTCAAATTCGTGGAGTCTTGTCGAGTAAGAGAGAGCAATGAATTTGACCCCTTTCACGCGACCCCATTGTTTGATTTCATTCACATATGTCGTGTCATTTTAATATTTATGAACGTGCGAGCTTAAATATCAATGAAAAGTGTAAAATAATGATACCTACTTGTTTTAAATAATTTTCAGTGTTTCAGAATTATGCCCAACGGCAAAATGAAGATAAATATTATAATGCTTTGCAATCATAAAACAATCAGAGCGAAAATGAGAACTGACGAAGCATGTTTTTAGCAAACGCTTAAAACTGCCTTTATTGTATAAAATCATAGCTTCGTATTTTCAGTGAATACAGGGTTTCAAAGCTGCAACGTCAATTTTGTTATTGTTTAAATTTCTTCATGTTGTATGTTTTCTCGAACTAATAATTAATTAACTTGTGACCCATAGGTATGTTTATCTATAAATTTTATTGAATGATTAAGCCAATTTATACCCATTTAAATTAATTTTAAATACGTATCCATAAAACGTGGAGTGGATCTCTTGGGATGAAATTTACTTGTTTATTCTATGTTTACCTTTATATTTCGAGCATTAATTATTTTCTAGTTGTTATATTATAACATGAATCGATTATGACTGTCACTCACTATATTATTGGGTATTATCAATTCCCATTTCATTTCACTCAGTCAGGATTCACATTGTAGAAAATTAAAACATTACAAATATATAATTAAATATGTTCTTCAATCACAAAGACCATCGGCAATAAAGTGATAAACAACATTTGTAAAAGAAGAGTGTACCTAATTATATATTTTAATCTTTGAATTTTCTATAATATCAATCTTAGGTCTCCAAAATTTAATAGGGACTGATATTCTCCAAAACTATATTCCCCTTCCAATGAATGCAACGTGCAACGCACATAAGCGCCCCGGCTGTGTGTTTGTCGTGAGGGTGGATGAGGCGGTGGCGGTGGGAACGGCCCCCGAGCCGAGTCTGGCCACACTGGGCGCGGTTAATGTGGCTGAAAACGCCGCCTGGCGGAGCGGGGGTGGGGCGAGAGCGGCGGGCGGCGAGGGGGCACGCTCCGGGGTAATTAGGAGCTTTGGCGCGCCGCCCCCTTCAAGCGGCAATAAGTAACGCGATAAACAATCGGAAGTGAAGGCGGGCTGCAGCGGAGGGGCGCCCCGCCTCGGAAGCCCAGGGCGCAGCTGGGGCGATTCGATTTGAAGAGCGGTTAATAACTGTAATTAAAAGGATAACCTAAAGGGGGCCGAGATCGAACAGGGTAACATAGTGCGGTAGGACGTTTAGAAGGGAATATGAAGAGCCCGTCGGTTTGCGGAAACGAACGAAATTGTGCTCACGTTGAATGACTACAGTGCACACGAAATGCTCTGAAATGTAGCACGCACTTGACAAACTGAAGTGTGGAAAATTATTTATTTCCAAAACAAAAGATTTCAGCGAATAATTTCAAATGAAAAATGGTGCGATAATATCTTTAATCAAACATAACACGAACACGCACGGGAATTTATCTGTTTTATCCTGTTATCTGTTTAAAAAAAACTGCGATGCTCAAATTTTAAGTGCATCTTCCGTTGCACTATTTCAGACTTGTTGATGACATGCGTTTTATTATTAGACACTAAAAGAACATTATGAACTATAAGAAATATGATTTTGCTACTAAAATTCAACTGTTGAATGATCTCGTTTTCGTACATAATGCACAACGTAAGCTAATTTGTTTTGTCATATTGGCGACAGAAAACGTAGAAAAACACTCGCAATATTTTGAAATCTATCATGAAAACGTAAAACAACCACGAAACTTTCTTTCTTCTTCTGACTTTAGAACACCTTTAAAATAATTTTTATGAAATTAAAAATTGGATTGAATTCAAAGAAGCCTTATATAATCTAGAATCATAAGGAAACTCAAGTAAGAACATATTTTCGTGTTACATATAATTCTGTAATTGTTGTAAACACCGATAATAGTTTGCTATGTAATGCACGGACACTTTAAGTAAATATGTATGTATTGATTTCTTTAACATATTTTTACATATTATAATTAGATGTTGATTGACAAATTATTATTGGCATGTTTCAATGCTTCTTAAGAGCACACGAAACTCGAGCATCACCTAACTTCTTTAAACACATTTGAATGTATAGCTGAACGTAAATTGTTGAGTTATGTTGACCTTGTTTCATTTAATCGACAATTAAATTCAGTAACCCTTCACATTGACGGTACTCAACGTTTGGATAGTTTTCAAGTAGCTAAAAACAATAAAAAGAGTACAAAAAATGTCGGGTTACAATATGAAGAAATTCAGATTTAGGTTATGTGTACCATTATCAATTGTCTCTCTCTGGGTGTTTCTATTGCGGTCACGGGCGTGCATTGCAGAATTCCGAATAATTATTCAGATTCACTATCAGAATCATTCAAATTATTTTCACACCCCGAGACAGTATGACAATGGAAGTTGACTTGTTGCTCATTTAATCATTTAATATATTTGTAACATTGTATATTTTCAAACTTCTTTTTAGTTATTTGAAAAAGACCATGTTTAGGATCGATATAATTAGTTATTGAATCCAATCGTAATTAAATCAAACCAAGTCAATAAAACTCATCAATTTTTTAATTATCATTAATAAAATTCACAAATTTGGGACAAAAATGAAAAAAATCACCTTTAGTATTGCTAAGAATTCAGTGTTTCAAAGGCACTGTTATGGTTTTAAAGCCATACAGTATTATAATTTAATTGAAGAAACTCATATTAATATAATCATGACATTCCTTCTTTTTATATATGGAGGATGGGAAGCATGAATGATTCCATTTTACTCTGTTGATGCATGTAATGTACATACGATCACTTCCTACATGGTTATTGTATAGTATATACGTAGGTTATTACGTAGATTACCAAAGAAATAAAGTTTTAAGAGATAAGTTAAAGAGAGAAAAATATTTTTTTCAGTTGTAAACATGAGATATAGGGAAAATAGACAGGAGAAAGCAGGAAGACAATGAAATTACCGGGCTTGATACTGTAGCCCCCTTCTCTCTAACATTACATTTTTCTGTAGTTTATATGTGAGTTCCAAGAATTACAAGATATCAGTATCCATGGACTGCCTATATAAGGAGAATTGTGCTCATTGCCAACGAGCATAAAATCGAGATATCGAGTATGTCGATGCCTTGATTGAAAACATTAGGTCGAGGCGGAGAGGGTGTTTTCTTACGTACTTATGTGTTAAGGTTGCATCATCTTGGCTGCAACGTACAAATGAGAAATATAAATGAACTCTTGTATTTTAAAATGCTGGATCTGCACGAGGTGGCACTTTTCTGGTAGTTATAAACATGTGTTTCTTTTCCTTTATATAGCAGTACTTTGAGATGTATTGAGAATTGTATGAGACATTTTGAAACTCTTTAAATGTGTGTGTTCTATAAAAATATTTTGTCTTAACATACGGTAACTCCGCCTCGTTTCCTTGTGTCATATATCTGTAGAAATTTTAATGGGTGAGTTGTACATAATATGTAGATTTATTGTATAAAACACACGGCAGTAGGTCAAGCGGCACCCTTTCAAACTACTTTTTCGATTATTTATATTTAAAAACAACTTCACGAGAACAATGTTGAAATAGTTTAGCTCGTTGGGAGAATCGTTTGACAAGTTGCATAGTTACCAGCAGAACCATGAAAACTGCATGTACTATTTTTTTTCTCGAAGTCATGCTTGGTCGTGAACGATTGTAGGTGTTGCAAGGGATCGAGTGACATTTCCATCCGATTATTGTTAATGAGGGAAATTGTGAAAAATAACAGGCCTCACGGCCCGAGACAGCTTCCCTTAGAAAATAGCCACTCTATCCCTCTTAACAGCACTGTTGAATATATATCATCTCTAATTACCTTTGCAAAATAATACTGTCTTGAATTGCACGTGAAGCTCTTGCAGTCACGACTTGGGAAAGCTGACTTTCGGTTTGGAAACATCAAAGGAAGGAGCCGCTGATCCTTGAGCCATCTGTTCAGCAATACCCGGAAGGGTGCACAACCCCCGGTGCAGCAAAATCCTAGACGTCTTCCATGGCTTCGGCCACCCACTAGCCTAAGAGAAAAGAGCAGAGCTGAGTGAACGTTGAATACGTCAGAAGAGAGAATCTGTGTGTGAATTTGAACCCTTGATCGGCACCTACTCGCTCATGATATCATTTGAGAAGCGAATCTGATGGCAATCATTTGAAAGAGTTTCTTTCGATTGGGTATCGACGTGAAGTATTGGTTAAAACAACACAGTATGTGATTTTCTAAAATGTGCAAGTTTACGTGTGTCCTTTATGTGATGTTACTATTATTCGCAACTGATTGTATTAATGCCGATGAACAAAGACGCTATTAATAAATGTTAAGCAGTATGCCTTTAGCAAAAGAAAACTGTGGTTGGTTAATGTTATTGAATTACATTCAAGAATGTTATGAATTTCATTCCAGAATATAACAAAACAAGAATGCCTACAAAAAGCTCATCTCAAATGTGTCTCAGCGAGCTGTGTAAGACCGAATCAAACGAGTGGAAAGCTTTGTACATACGTGAGAATGAAATATGGAATCTGGTAGGATATACTTACATTTCATACAGTAACATAACAGTTACAACTGATGTTATTTAAAAATGAAACACATGAATTAGTACATCACTTATGAGTGGAAATTAGATTCGGGTTTCAAGTATACTCAATGCTACACGCAGAGCCAGAGCCAAAAATATTTTTCTTTTCAGAATTTCCTTACAAATTCAACTCCAAAAGCAGAAGAAGTGATAATATTTCCATGTACATATATACCGAGAGGAATATGGATCTCCTATTATGTGAAGTAATAAATTTGCATCAATGTTTGAAACCGGAATGAATATGGTAATGGCTCTGCTTGTAATATATCTTTATAAGTGTCATCTCATCATACAAAGAAAAACATTGATTTTTATTGGTGTATTCATTTTACAAATTATCTACGTGGCTTTAAAACCAGAATTTCCTCTAGAATCAGAAAAAATAGGATGCTCATCATCCTCTGTGCCTGACTCTTAGTGTTGTCATGGATACTCTCGATAACGATGTTTCTCAAATGGTGCACATATTTGGTGAAACAGAAAGCTTTGCAATTGTTACGCCAGGTACCTCCACCTTCTGGTTCCTAAGCAAAGATGGCGGAGAGTATTGGAGTCATTCAGTGTTTGATGTTCAGTGTGTGTGTCTGTCTGTCTGTCTTCGTCGCTCGCTGGCGAAAAATAGCGGGTTGTGTTCACTCGAATCTCAATGTAGCTCCTAGTGCTCTTAGGAAGATATAGTGCTCCCTTAGTCATCCTTTCCGCCAGCCCTCCACTCCCTGACCCCTAGATGTACTGTGCCCAACTGTTAAATAACAAAGTAAATGAATAAACAATGACAAACTGACAGCAATGTGGGAGTTTTTCTTCTTTGAAACCCATTCAATTATTTCCTTTGTGCAAAATGCAGCTCTCATTTGTATGAATCAATTCCACTTCGGTCTCACTTGGAATTTTCAGAGCACTCCCATTACATTTGGCCGTTGTGCCTGTAAAACGGCCAGGAGTATTAAATGTCATTTTTAAGAGAGACCTTAAAAAATTCCTTTCCTGTATCGTAAGTGTTAACACATTATATTTCTTAAAATTTAGAATGGTTACGGTTAAATTAAACCGAATCTAACAACATTTCTCAGCATTTGCAGCAAATAAAATGTATTTCCTATAAGACTATTTCATTAATCTCGTTTATTTTAAGACAGAAACAGGAAAATAACTTTGACATACAGCGTTTAAGAGCAAAAAACTTTAAATTTAGTGTTTAGAAGCAAAACAAGGTAAGTATTTCTAACACACACATTAAGATTTAGACGGTTACATAAACAATTCTGAGAACAAATGGAAATGCGACGTCTAATATGGTCAGATTAATTGTCATCGGTTCAAAAAGCTTGATAAGAACAAAATCCTCTATCAGAATTAAAGATAATAGCTAATCTGTTTTCATATTTTTAATAACATGATTGGGGTAATTAATCTCAATGTAAATTTCAGAAACAAAAGCGGGGATTTGTTTATGAAAGTCAGAGTAGGATAATTTTATGACCATAAACACTAAATTCTAAACTACAAGTATTTCTCTTTTCTGTTGGAGTGGGTGGGCCGATAAGAAATTCGATGTTCTCTGTATTTACAAAACCAATTAGTTTTATTTCTGTTTTTATGGTGCATTACAGTCATATCTAGAAATTTAAAGGTTTATAATCCCTGTCCTAAACAGACCATAATTGATCTGCAGACAATGAGCAATACACTGCACTAGGACATAACACTTGATTACCAAAATTGACAATATTCTATTATATATCGTCTGGAACAAACAGCACTTCCTACTTGTTTTCCAGTCTTCTCCAGAAAATGGGGAGGTGTCTGAAATATAAAAAGAGATGGTGTTATTGGAATTCAAGATGTATAGAGCTGTGTCTCGTCTTTACAAAACAAGATTTCTGAACTCACCAGGTCACGCGAGGAAGCCAAAATGAATGGCACATAAAATGAAATCCTAACCTGATCCTATCAGCCAGCATATATTGCCTGCACATATAATAAGATTTGTATTAGGTACATTGAAACACAAAATAAATATTCAATTTAAACAACCTTTGCAAAAATTGCACATTAAAAATTGCTTCAAATATTTGCATTATTTCTACTTTCTCGTATACGTACGTATATATGGAGTAATATATGTAGTATTTAGAAACTTATGTAATGCTGCGGAAAATCGATTTCTAGATATCAACGGAAATACACGTTTGGGGTCTCCTGATATCGAAATAGAGTTGTTTTTGTTTTCTTCAAAATGTCCATCCGTCTTGTCTTCCCGTCCATCCGTCCGTCAGTCCGTCCGTCCGTCCGTCCGTCCGTCCGTCCGTCCGTCTGTCCGTCTGTCCGTCCGTCCGTCCGTCCGTGCGCCTTTCCGTCTGTCCGTCTGTTCGTCTGTGAACACTACTAGCGCGTAAACCATACGTGGAATGGATATTCCAAAATGAGTATTTCCGGGTCGATATGGTTCGACTCGATGCGCTGCTATGTTGAAAAACTTTCTTTAAAATTTGGGGGTACTTAACATGAAGTCGCACGGATATTTTCAACATTTTCTAACAAATGGTTCCAATTTTTTTCTTTTTTAAGAATAGAGTACACTCTTATGAAGGTGGCATAGGTCTTATCGTCACTGTTAACTCTGAATTTTTGAAAATTTCAAAAGCTTGCATTTTTTCGGTGTCTTCCTACAACTGCAGAATTGAAAGTAGAGATTTTTCCTTAGTAAACCTTTTTGTCCGTAGTTAGTTCTTTCATTAAGTTCAGGTACATTTTTTGAAAATTATAGTAGTTTTCGTGCAATATTGCGTGTTATATGTGCAATATTAAAAAATAATAAAAACAAAATTTTCCCAAAAACGGCTCCAAATTTTTTCTTCAAACTTTTCGTACGGCGAGTGATAATTGCACTGTTTAAAATGACATAAAATTAATTTGCCTGTATTCTTTTATTTTTTCAAAAATTACACAAATGTTTTTTTTAAATACCTATAGTGTCATTAATATGCACACTTCCAGCTATTTGTAAACACAGTGGCATTTGCGAGTGCATGGGCTTCAAATGACTTCCAATGAAATTTTTAGGAAAGTCAAACATTTTCTGTGAAAAGTTTCAAATTTCGCATTTATATTAACCCGCAATCGCCATTTTCTTAAAAACGGCTCCAAATTTTTCAACGAGAATTGCCATTTTTGTTTTTCTCTTCGTTAATATTTTCAAAGTAATATTTCGTTTCTACTATTAGTAAACCGAAAAATTCAGAAAATTTAAAAAAATGTTCTTTGGTCGGCTGCTAGCAATAGTGTGTCGAAAGACAGAAAAGCTAGGCCAGACCAAAGAAATTTCAAAACAAACTGTGTCATTCTGTAGCACCACTATTTTCTCATATAAAGTAGAGAACGGTTTATAGTATCTCTGCTCTTAATTGTGTTGAACAATGAATTTTTAAACATTCAAAAGTCAAAAATAGTTTGGTTGTTTATCTGCTACACACCTTTAATTATTTGATTTATTATTGATTTGTTTCTCAAATGGAGATTATTAAGAATGATTCTGTTCAATGTTTAGAAAATATGAGTTGTTTTTACGTTTTTAATAATGGTCATGACAGGAAATATTTTCTGAATAGTTTCCTTTATCTTTCTTGCTCGAATGGAGCTGAACGATTATAAATATGACGCATTTCCTTTCTCGTTGAACACTGAATTTTCGAAAGTTACAAATAATCCAACAAATAATGTGCTCTTGTAATACCATGAGATTTCTCAATTATCACTAAAATAATATTCTTACATGTAAATATTCTTTCATAGTCACCAGAATTTACTCTACTTCATATTAAGTAAGCAGTAACGAAAACAACCTGAATTGTTTCTCAACCACTTGCTTAGACTGCGCGACATCGCGGATGAGAAACACTACAATTATTCCATTATTAATTAATAAATAACAAAAAATGAAGTTTTCCGTTTCATGATTGATCAGGAAACGAAGGTGTTCAATCGCTTACGAATTGCTTACGTCATCATTGATAACGGACGCCTACGTGAGCTGCTTATGTTCCACCGCACGCAAAACAATTCGGGGGAGGGGCGTTGGGATCTGTGGGCGGTTAGCGTTGTTAGGAAGATCCAAACCGGGACGCTGATTCTTCTCGTCGTTTCCACCCACTACGCCTCACACTCAGCCACATACGTCAGCTTTCCGTAGGCGCCAAGTGTCACGCCGAAGCAAGTTTTTCCCTCCCTATCATCACTTAAGATCTTTGCGTGGGCCTCCTCTCGCTCCCACTTTCCTCGTTATCCCACTTTGTCCCCTTGGCCCATGCTGTCTCCCTTGTCCCGCTTTGTCTCGTCCTCTGTCCCATTTTTCTTTTGTCCTATTTGTCCCATTGTCTCATTTATCCTCTTGTTCCATTTGTCCCCTTGGTCCCCTTTGTTTCCCTTCTCCTGACCTATTGTTCTATTTGCCCCCTTGCCCCATTTTGCCCCTAGCCCATGTCTCATTTGTCCCCATTGTCTAATTTGTCCGCTTTCCCCATTTTGTCCCTTTTCTCCCCTTTTACATTTTTGTTCATTTTGACCCATTGTTCCATTTGTCCCCTTCTCTTCCTTTCCCCACTTTGTCCCACTTGTCACCCTTTGCCCTTTTGATCCTTCCGCGCACTGCGATTGTTATTTAAGAAGGATACCAAGAACCTGTACCAACATAACTTGCTACAGAACATCGACAGTAATGACAACTCGGCTCCGCTAACGCTCCACCTCGCAGTTAATTTTCCGGCCTTAAGACGAATTTAGTGGACGTGTTACGTAAATAACTATTTCTCATATACTTTTCCTACACTTTTCTTAAATTACGTTCAGAAAACTGCGAATTTTCGACAGAGAATCTCTTATTGTCGGACCATGGAAACGAAAAAATGGATAAATATTGTTCCAAAATAAATAAATTATTTTCTTAACACGTGTAGTCAAAATCCGTTTCGTGGCTCCTCCACACAGAAAAATTAATTGAGGGCTGTTCCTTTGTTTGCTTGTCTGTCTCTAGTCAACGCAAGCCCCTAAACCGCTCATACAATTTTCTTCTTCATTTGATCTGAAGTAAATAAAGGCTCTGCAAAATTTGAAAAAGATATTTTGATATTGGCGGTTCCATTACATGAAATCTTAACAATATTTTCATAATTTTCTCAAAAATGACTCCAATTTTTTTCATTAAATTTCTCCTTCGGATAGGGTAGAAAACGCATAAAAGAGTGAGGCAAGTCTTATTGTCGATATTTCAAAAATTGCGAAAGTTTAATTTTTTTTCAGGATCTTCCTACAACTACATTTTTGAAGAAAGAGTTTTTTCTTTCATCAAATCTGATTTTTAAAGACAGATCTTGAAATAGATTCAAGTACAGTTTTTCAAAAATAAAAGTAGTTTTTGCGCAGTTTTGCATGAAATTATTAAACGATTTTTGTCTGAAAAACGACTTCAATTTTTACTTTCTCGCTTCGAAATAGAAAGAAAGTTATATAATGCTGTGCAGAAAAACCGTAAATTTTCGGCATAAAAAATCTTATTACAGAGCCCTGATCACGTAAAAGTGGATAAATCCTTTAACACGTAGTAAAGCCATAATCCATGTTTTGTGGGACCTTGATACCGAAATCTCGAATGGCGGCAAAATGTCTGTCTGTCCGTCTGTCCATCTGTCCGTCTGTCCGTATGTTCGTCTGTCTGTTCGTATGGGAACACCGCTAGCGTCTAAACCGTTCAGCTGATTTTCTCCAAAATTGATATTCCCCAATCGATATGGCGACTGTCGCGGCCCTTTGCATTTGAAATCTATATTTTATTTTTGGGGTACTTCATATGAACACCCTGGAAATTTTCCAAATTTTAAAAACAATATCGTTTTTTATTACATTTTGTTTCTGGATAGTGTAATGCACGTTTAAGAGAAAGGTACAGGTCTAATGTACGTTGAAAACCCTGATTTTTCGAGAATTGCAAAACTTCAAATTTTTTTAGGCGTCTTCCTACAACTAAAATATTAAAGTTACATATTTTTCCCATAATGAAATCTGTTCCTTAAAGATAGATTTTGAAAGAAGGCCATGTACAATTTTTCGAAAATTTGAGTTTTCTCGTAATTTTGCGTGAAAAATACGTGGTGTTTTTGCACCACTATTTTTAATTTTTCTATGGATAGTACAAGACGTACTTAAAAGACTCGCGCAGGTCTAATGTTCGTTCAACTTTCTAAATTAAAAAATATATAAATAATTTAAGAAAGTATGTGCTGTTTGGGCAGAACTTTTTTTTTTTTAATTTGATGCGTCTTTTCTCCAACACGTCTCAAAGCCCTTGTTGGGCTTTGAACCTATATCAGGAGTAATCCTCCAACTGCTTAACTTCTGTGACTTTTCGGAGCACAGTAAAGTACTTCAGCCATGAACGCCACATGTTATTCCCTTGACGACATCGGATTAAAAATATATTTAAAATTAATATAATCAAAAAAATTTAAAATGTGGATATCACTTCAAATTTGCAATAAAAATTTACTCAATTTACTCAATCACTTTTCAGCGTTTTGGGGATCATCGACTGTCGCAACAGATGCTATTACTGTAACTTTTGCTCATCCTTTCGCTCATCACCGTATACTTCCTCCATGATCTGGTTCATTACGCAAGGCCTGCCCAATAAAATATCCATTTATCGATGTGAATGAGCACTGATGGTTGCGCATGCAGCATGAGCGACGGCCCGTGATTATGGTTTGCATGACGCCGTCTCGTGTGTGCGCGACTTGACGTCGATAGAATCTCTATCGTGGAATGGCCGTTTGTGCACGTTACTTCATCACTGTAGCACGAGGCCCCTAGCGCTGAGACGAAATGCCACGTCAATAATAAAGGACAACTTTTTCCGTCGTTCCACTCAAACTCACAAACGCCGTTCTATTCTAAAACTAAAATTCGCCCCCATACGCCTTCCTAATATAGATTATAGATATTGCCTTCCCAATATAGTTATATTATTATAATTCCATACTAATCTCAATCGCCTTCAAACAGCTCAAAATAAATGTTTCCGTAAAACTCAAATACTCCGTGAAACAAATCACAAACTCCTCCTGATTTGTCCGAAATAATTATCTTCACCGCGAAGTTAGCATTTAATCCCTGACATAATTCATAAAACAATTAAACCGCAACATTTTCCTACACCTCCGTTCAGTCCCAAATCCAACCGCCATTCCGCTAGGAATCCTCACGCTTTCCAAGAATTAAGAAACCACATCCCTATGATATCATTAAATAATAATTTATTTTCTGTTATCCGATTTACCACCGCCAACCAAAACAAGCTACACAAAATTAACAAATAAAAAAACAGGAGACCATTTGGGTTAAACTCAAATAAAAACTATTGGTGCTAAAACAGCACGTAATTTCTCACCCGTATTTTCACGCAAAAGTACGCGAAAAGTACTCAAATTTTCGAAAACTTGTGCACGTCATTATTCCAAAATCAATTTTTTGTAATGGAAAAATCTCTTTCTTTAATATTTTAGTTGTAGAAAGACTCCGGAAAATTTTTGAACTTATGCAATTTTCAAAAAATCTGAATTTTCAAGAAACATGAGACCTGCACCATTATGTTAAAATTTCGGAGTCAAATTCAAGGGGCCAGATCGATTGAGGAATATAATTTTTTGAAAAAATTGGCAGAACGGTTTAGTCTCTAGCGTTGTTCACAGACGGGCAGACAGATGGACAGTTGCTCGGGCGGAGGGACAGACAGACGTTTTGCCGTTATTCCATTTTTCGGTATCAATGACCCACATAACAGGGGTTCTGGCTACAACAAGTGTTAGAGGATTTTTCATGAATTTAGAAGCTGGATTTTTCCATTTTGTCGTTACCAGGGTTCTGTAACAACAGTTTCTGCCAAAAACCAGCATCGAACCTTCCAATAATTCCGTTTTTGCATGTATTTGCGACTGATTAATAAACCTTACTTACATAAAAATGTCTGTTGTATTTCTTTTACATTTGGAAGCCACTGAGCACACATTAAATGAAAGTCAACCGCTATCCGTATTCCTTCTAATGAGATTTTTGGTGAATATCCAATTTAATTTTCAAAAGCAGAGTGTGAAACGATGAATATTTCTTTGAATTTGTCGAGAAGTTTTCGTTGATTTATGTGAGTTGGATTTTCTTTTCTCATACTCAGAAGATCCTGTCTCACTGAGATCAATTCAAGTCAGGAATAATGCGGAAACCGCAAAAATACGCGTGTCGACGAGTATATAATCTTGCGAGGGGTCCAGCTAGCTATTGTTTCTACCGAGGAAAGGGTAGAACGCCGTGACGGTCAGGAGAACGGTATTCGACCGAAATTAGTGAGGTGGGGCCATGCGTCACGGGACATCTTGGGAAGGCGTCTTCACGTGGCGCCAGCAAACGGATGTGAGACAAGTCACGGGAACTCCAAACGGGTACGTGATTGGCGCGTCATCGGCTTGGGAGAGGGCTCGCGAAAACAATAAATACCGGACACCCGACTTTCTCCGGTCTTCTCAAATTTATTCGTCGAGCTGTTCTTCGCAAATTTATTCGTCGAGCTGTTCTGTAAGTGTTCACCGAGCATCTGCTTAGGCTCCTCAAGGTTTCGCCGTTCGGTTGATCAGCATAAATGCCGCCGAGTTCGTTCAATGAGTTTGCCGAGACATTCTCACAAACTTGACCGAGCTCATGCTCGAAATAATGGCCAAATATACGTTAGATGATTCGTGAGAGCGGTCGCCGCAATTGAGGCGAGACAGCGGAACACACTTGGCTTCCATCCGAAGGATGAGTGAGGCCGCCACACACACGCACCTTGATGCGGGACCCGCCTCCGATCACACTGTATCGAGAGAGAGAGAGAGAGAGAGAGAGAGAGAGAGGTAGATAGATAGATAGATAGATAGATAGATAGATAGATAGATAGATAGATAGATAGATAGATAGATAGATAGATAGATAGATAGATAGATAGATAGATAGATAGATAGATGGTGATGAACAGGATTTTGGTTATTTCAACAAAATTGAATAAAACAAGGAGGGACAGGTGCTCTTTCTCGTGAATACGCTCGTGAGGTTGAATAAACATGGAAAACACATGAGAAAAAAACATGAACACTTTATTACTAGGAAATGGACATTACACAAAAGATAGCACTGATCGTTTCATTAAATGTTTAGAATGTTTTATTAATGATTGATTAGCATTAATGAATTTCTCAAGACACTGACGAGTATGATATTACTCCTGCACTCAGATAATTCTTTCTATGGATTAACTACATTTCTCATAAACCATATTTTCTGTTCACAGAATTTACACATCCTACTATTAAGGGGAGCTCCCAATACATATACTGAAACATAATCACCTCATGATTACAATACTTATTCGTTCTATTTACACAGCAATACATGCCCTTCCAAAATACCTTTTCTGTTCCCCACATCAAATTATCTTATTTATTACTACAGGACATACCCCCTTAAGGCCCATTCACAATGCAAACATAAGCATAAGCACGGCGTTAACATAAAAGTTAGGACTACGTCTACAAGTGGACTCATTCACAATGCGTTCGCATAAGCATAACACGTAAGACGCTAACTTCAGAGCTTGCAAGCTTCAAGCTTCTGTGCTTATGCTTATGTCAGACAAGGGATGAGCCAATCACAGTTCGTTAACTCAAAATCGAGTATCGAAGTCGATAGGCGAACTATTCGTGTCGATTCGTGTGCTGCGTCTCATAGCCAATAGAAACTCTTATTTTGCCTATGTTTATGTTCGACATTGTGAACACGCTAACTCTTCGCTTGTGTTAATGTCTATGTCTGTGTGTTATGCTTATGTTTGTGATTGCATTGTGAATGGGCCTTTACATGATTCTCACAATCGTCTACTCCCTTTCCTAACTTACTTGATTCTATTACCACATAATAATGAGTCCCTTCTAGGAACAGTATTACTGTTTTTGTTGCGTATCAGATTCTCTCAAACTCCGAATTCGCCAGCGTGATGTAACGAGTCGGCGCCGACTCGCCCGCCTCGTGGCCTTGGCGCCGACCCCTGCCGCTTCTCTCCGGCCGCCGTTCCAATTCCCACGCCGCCGTCGTGCTCTGCCGGGCACGGCGATGTCCACTCGCCGCCAAATCAGCAACGGTTATCCCATATGACTAGATTTCTGTTCCTTATACTATGGTTATAATCGTATGCTACACTGCAGCGCGCAAAGGGTCCAATTGACATTTCTACATTTCACTCTGGTATCGGGTCGAGCACGTGGTTTTCTACTCACTCATTATAACATGAATTTCTCACACGACGCTAATACTGATGGTAATCCTACCACACACTTTTTCTCTTTGCGTATTTTCCAACTCTTCCAAATCCGTGTATTAGGCCCACCGACGATGTCTCGCTATGCTCATTTTACTCATGCTGCTTTGCCGCACGCGTGTCCACACACTAACGTCTTGCCTCGTCCCACGCCACAACCGTCTGTTCAGTCTTTACTGTTCGTCACTTCACTCGATATCGATTTATAGTTAGCACTGTTTCTTATTGCCATACGTCTCGATTTCTGCTCGATGTAATCGGATTCCTCTCAACTTCGGTCCCTCACCGCCATTATTAGCTTTTGGCACCGCCGTTCTTCACTCTCCCGACTCGACTCCCTCACTCGCCGTCCTCGTTCTCATGATGCTCTGCCACCGCTGACTCGTTCTGAACGGATAGTCATGGCGACCGCGTAATTCAAAGAACAAACGTACTTAGAAACACAATGCGTTTCAATATATACCGGGTGATCAGCATAAAACGCAACCCTGCTGTTCAATGCACTAAGAAAGAAGTGAAAGTTTTGCAACACTTTCTGAGATAGCTGCTTCGACTGCATTTCTGCGACACTCCATTCACCACCACCCCCTTCGTTTCACTCACCCCTTTCCTGTGGTGTGGGTCATAACTGCTCAAAACAAAACAGACCGCATCTTCATTCATAGTTTCCTTCTTTCACACTTAACTTACGATGTGCCTCAGCGTAGAGCAACGCAGTTTTGTGGTGGAGGAGTATTTCCGAAAGCAATCTTTCAAAGAGTGCCGGGCAGAGAAAAATTTTCATCTGAGTCTATTCCGAACAACAACGCCATATTTCGGTTAGTGAAGTGCTATCGTGAGACAGGAGGTGTGTTTGATCGGAAACGCAGTCGCCGAATTGCAGTGCTCAAGCAGCGAAAACTAGAGGAAGTTTAGGATGCTCTTTTAACTTCCCCGAAAACATCATTTAGGAAACTTTAGCAGTAATGTATTCTTTCTTATCAAAGTGCGTACTGTGTCACTACAAAATTGAAAATGCGCGCGTTCAAACTATGGACATCTAAGGGGCTTAAAATTCCTGATCGGGCTGCTCGCATGAATTACTGTAATTGGCTACGTCGATTCGTTAGCGAAGGTCTTGAGGCACTTGATAACGTATTTTTTAGTGATGAGGATTGGTTTCACTTGGATGGATATGTTAACCAGCAAAACAGTGGACTCCGGGGTACTGAGAGGCCACAGGAAACAGTGGAGAGACCACTGCATTAAAAAAAGTGGAGTATGGTGTGTGATTTCTCGTCGCAGAATAATTGGTCCGTTATTTTTCAAAGAAACTGTGACGGCGGATACATATCAGAATATATTGAGAAATTTTGTATCCCTTCTAGAAAAGGATGAGAGAAATTGTTGGTTTCAGCAGGATGGGGCGACATCACATACTGCCAAGTCGACAATGCAAATTCTGAAAGAGTTTTCTGGGAACAGAATAATTTCTCGAGATTTGTGGCCCCCTCGTTCGCCTGATTTGTCACCACCAGATTTTTATCATTGCCACCAGATTTTTATCTAGCCTGCAGCGCGGCGGGTAGCGGTGGGTAGCGGCGGGTAGCGGCGGGTAGCGGCGGGTAGCGGCGGGTAGCGGCGGGTAGCGGCGGGTAGCGGCGGGTAGCGGCGGGTAGCGGCGGGTAGCGGCGGGTAGCGGCGGGTAGCGGCGGGTAGCAGTGGACCAGAGGACCCACTGTGGCGTTGATGAGGTCACGCTAACTTGGCGATGAGCTGTATTCGCTTCCTGAATCAGGCGAGAACGCAGTCAAAGTGCCGTCTCTGAGCACATGTAATAATGAATTCAAGGGATAGCGTTCTAAGCACAAGTTTAGTGCCGGAATTAAAAACATAAGTGCGTCTTTGAGACATCAGTGATCTTACGTGCAAGTTCGAGATTCAAGACACTGAGTGCATCTTCGAAGCCCAAAGTCTATTGTAGAAGTTCATATACCGAACGCAAAGTCTTAAGTGAGAAGTTCAAGACAAGTCAGAAGTATAAACTCGGAGTAAAAGCTCGAATAGAAATGATAATTGCGAAGTGCCAAGTACGAAGTTCGAGCTGGGAGTCTTTTTGGAGCCTCACACACGACAGAATTTAGGCTTTGATCCCCTCTTCTGATCCGAGTACCTCACCCTGATTGCTTAAAATCAGCTATCTGGAGGAGTAATCAGCTATCGGGGTGGCACTCGAACCAATGGTCTAGTGCGCTGGCTCGTGTGACAGAAAGAAAATTAGCATTGCATTTTTGGTGCGAAAATTACTGCACGGTTCTTTCTCGTTCACGCAGGTCGGTGGAATGCAGTGCAGCTGCGGCCTCAATCTTTGAAATTATTCTTTGGGCAAAGAATTTCTTGGCCGACGCGCATGTGTGCGTTGCGCATTGCTTGCTCCAGCAATTTTGTGAGAGGGTCGAACGGTCGCTCTTTCGCACGGGTGTCCATGTCAAATGGAGGAATATTTCCGGGAGTCACGTATGCGCGAAGTGCAAAGATTATGTTTTGTATCTTGAAATACGAAGATCCCTTCCCTTTCCCAAGCGCGCGCTTGCTGGTGGAGCGCTGCGTGAACTTTTGTGGCGGTCGGTTACATTCAAAATAGCCGTTAAGAACTGGTCGCAAAATAATCAAAATTTCTCAAACAAATCCTGATCTAACATATGGCAATATGTATATCATTGGATTCGTCTTTTTACGCTCTTTATGATAGACTGAAAAAAATATGTATAGTTCTATTTGAAAAAGCAAAGTTACCTCAAATATCTCGTAAAATACACGTGATAAAATGGAAATAAATACACGTATCAGTTAGCCCTATTTTCTCATGCACTTCCGTGAAAACTGCATTTCAATATCTTGAACCGTTCAAAAGTTACAGGAAATGCTAAAGTTACGTGACTTACCCTGTAACTTTTGAACGGTTGAAGATATTGAAATGCAGTTTTCACGGCTATATATATATATATATATATATATATATATATATATATATATATATATATATATATATATATATGTGTGTGTGTGTGTGTGTGTAAAGAAAACAGACTCGTGTGTCTGTGTTATCGTTTCCTTAAAATTCGAATCTGCTGCGCTACCGAACAAATGACTCATAGCTGACATCGCATGGGAGGCACCTAGCGACTGATTTCGAAGACAGTAAAACAATTGATGAATGATGGCAAGTGACAAGAAGCGTGCGTTCTATGCTATTAATTCACCTGAAGTAAAAACTTTAAATGTTTTTTCTGTTTTTATTACAGGTATTCTATTTATGTTTTTATTTGTACAATGTAATTATTGAAAATTGCGGTAAATTATATGAAACTGTTTTTATCATAGAAACCCAACTGAGTTATATATATATATATATATATATATATATATATATATATATATATATATATAACATACACACATATATGTGTGTGTGTGTAAAATAGAGCCCCCTAGCGCCGCCAATGATAACAAAGATGAACCACAATACTTTTCCCGCGCAAATGTCTCAGCTCGTGTTTATAATCAGTAACCCTAACCTTACCTATCAGCACAAGACAGCAGTCGGTGAACCCCGTGTCAGGCTAGGCAGAGTAGAATGAAGGTTGAAAGGTAGGAATTTTATCGGTCATATTAATAGAACCACTGTAAACATGTATAATATAATAGTCGTTTTTCGATTTATTTAGAATCTTTGAATTGTTTGTGATGCATGATGTACACGTGGTTTCCTTACATTGGGTGTTTTATTGAACATTGTAGATGGGTCGTGCAAAACACACCACTGAGACTGAACGACAGGTGATTGAACGACATGTGTAAAAAAGATGATTCAACGAACAAAACTGCAAAAGAACTGCGTGTTTGGTGAAAGCAAGTCCAGTATACAATTCGCAAATGTAAACAGACAAAGCAGATTCCTGAAAATCGAGGTGGACTGCGAAGAACGTCCCCACGAAGGGATCGACGAATCTGCTTAGAAATTCGGAGGGATCCATTCCTGTACCTTGCTTAAAACAAAAAAATATCTCAGGTTTATGGTGTTGAATTATCTACTTCAACTGTTCAGAGACGATTACGAACTTCACAGCTCAATGAACGAATTGCAAAAAGAAAACCATATGAGTCAAAACAAAATATTTTGCAAAACGTCTAGACACAAGGAAAATAAGGGTTTTTGGTAGTACAATGTACTCTGGTCGAACGAATCTAAGTATTGTAGGTTTTCTTCTGATGGAAAGATGTACGTGCGACGCCTTCCAAACCAGGAAACCAATCCCAAGTACACTTTCAAAACCGTGAACATGGAGGTGGTAGTGTAATGGTGTGGGGTTGTTTATCGCGGTCTGGTATGGGTCCGTTTTCCTTTATAAAAGGAAATATGAATGCGGAGATAAGCAATGAGATGTTAATTAGGCTTCCTTATGCTCGTGAAGAAATGCCTTTCGTGTGGAAGTTTATGCAAGACAACGATCCAAAGCATACCGCAAAATTAGGAAAGTCCTTTCTTGAGAAGAAAAAAGTGACAGTTTTGGATTGGCCACCACAGTTCCCAGATTTAAATCCATTTAAAAATGTGTGAGAAAGTGTTGATAGAAGAATTGATTGATCCAAAGCAACTAATTTAGACAAACGGTAGGAAGAAATACAAAAAGCATGGTATTCAATTCCAGAAGAGGAAAACAGACGTTGTGTGACCGCATTGAGAAGATGCGGGACTGTACTAAAAGATAAGGGATATCCTATCAAGTACTAACCCATTCAAGGGAGGGATTTTTTTTTACTTTCTCGCCTCACGGATTCTTCGTAACAAGAGAAAATTATGTCATCGTGCGCCGGAAAACGGCGAATTTTTACCAGAAAAACTCTCATAGCTGGGCTTTAATAACAAAAAAGTGGATAAATTATATTGCTAAATTTAAAAAATGTGGAGTAACCAAAATCCGTGATTTGTTGCTTCTTGTTACCGAAAAATAACTTTCGTCTCTCCGTTACCACAAAACGTCCGTCTCTCCATCCGACTGTGGTCAACGCTAGCGCCTAAACCGTTCAGCCAATTTTCTTGAAAATTGATATTCCCCAATCCTTCTCAATCAATTTTCTTGAAAATTGATATTCCCCAATCCTTCTGGCAGACGTCGCGGCTCCGGGAATTTGGAACCGATATTTTAATTCTGAGGGTACTTCGCATGAAGCCCCTAGGACATTTTCCAAATTTTCAAAAAAAATGGCTCCAAATTTGTTGATTAAATTTTGTCGTGTAATAGTGTGAAGAATATTTAAGAGAATGATGCAGGTATCATTTTCGTTCATATTCCCGATTTTTCGAAAACTGCAAAAAACAATTTCAAAACTAAAAAACTAAAAATAGAGATTTTGGCCTGAAACGAAGTCAAATGTATAAAATTAGCACTTTAAATAAGATCATGTACAATTTTTTAAAAGAACGTGGGTTTTTTTCGTAATTTCCGCTTGAAATTTACGAAACATTTGTTTCTCAAAAACCACTCCAAATTTTTTACTTAAATTTTCTCCACATTTGTAATAAGGGACGGTAAAAAATATGGCAAGTCCCATTTTCCGGTATTACTCGTTTTGTTTTTCAAAAAGTGCAAAAAAATTGAAAACAACAAAATTGAAGATAGAGATTTTTGCCTCAGACAAAGTGTTGTAAAAATTTAGCTCTTTAAAAAAGGTCATGTACGATTTTTTGAAAAACAGAGAAGTTTTTGCGTAATTTACGATTGAAATTTACGGATTTTTTCTCGGAAACCGCTCCAATTTTTTTCTTTAAATTTTCTCCACACAATTTTCTCTACAAGAGAAAGTAAAAAATATGATGATAGTCACATTTTCGGGTATATGATTCGTGATGCTCTGCCTTTTTCGAAATTGCCAAAAAGTGAACATTTGAAAACTACAAAATTGGAAATAGCAATTTAAAACAAACTCTGTTGTGAAAGGCAGGTCTTTAATAAAGGCCATGTAGATTTTTTTTAATGAACTGATTTTGCTTAGTTCGTGTCTGCAATGTATTCGATTTCTAAAAATATTATTTTCTCAAAACCGGCACCAAATATTTTCATTAAAGTTTCTACTCGTATATAATAGCGTTCGTTATGTAAATAAATGAACAAATGAACGAATGAACGAACGAACAAACGAATGAACGAATGAACAAATGCACAAATGGACAAATGAATGAATGAATAAATAAATAAATAAACAAATAAATAAATAAATAAATAAATAAATAAATAAATAAATAAATAAATAAATAAATAAATAAATAAATAAATAAATAAATAAATAAATAAATAAATAAATAAATAAATATATAAATAAATAAATAAATAAATAAATAAATAAATAAATAAATAAATAAATAAATAAATAAATAAATAAATAAATAAATAAATAAATAAATAAATAAATAAATAAATAAATAAATAAATAAATAAATAAATAAATAAATAAGTAAATAAATAAATAAATAAATAAATAAATAAATAAATAACTCCCGGAATCACTATCAATCGATATAACAGCTGTCAGTCCGTCTGTGGACTACTGTAGCGCCTAAACCAAAATTTTCTCCAAAATTGGTATTCCCTGATCGAACTGAACGGACTGGAGGCTTTGGGAGTTTCTAACGGATATTTTGATTGTTGGAGGCTTTTTACATGAATCAGGCATTTACCATTAATCAGGATTGTATGTCTCTGTCTGAGTTCGATCCAAACGGCTCTAGTGTGGGGTAGTGGTATAGGTGTCGACATCTTAACTGAGGGCCTAAGATCGGGTTTCTGATTGGGAAAAACATTTGCTGGTTGAAAATCCTTTTGCTGTAGTATGTAGTAGTATAATATTGCGTAGTATAAAATATTAAAAATGAATTTTTCCCTTAACGAAATCTGTTCCTTAAAGATAGATTTTGAAATAAGGTTATGTATTATTTTTCGAAAATCTGAGTACTTTTCGCGTAATTTTGTATGAAAATACGGGCGAGAAAGTACGTGGTTTTAGCTCCACTAGTTTCTACATTTAGCAACTTAATTTTTTTCACTTTTCGTTACCAGGGCTCTGTAATCAGAGTTGTCGTTTTGTGTTGCTTTTTTTGCCGAAGTTCGCCGTTTTATTCGCATAGCAATATATAACTTCCTCTCTACTGCATAAGCGAGAAATTCACTAGTAATTTCCACTTTTTCGTTTCCAGGACCCTGTAATGAGAGTTTATCTGCTGAACGTTCGCGCAGCATTACACAACTTTATCTGTACTCCGTAGCGAGAAAGTAAAAAAGGGGTTAGAAGGAATTCACTGGTTGAGGTTGCTCAGGACATCAATTGATGTCACTACAGTGCCGCGGACCGGGAGGTCCAAAGGTTCGAGACCCGATGGTGGCAGAATTTTCGAGACTAGCTAGATAGTTAGGTCGAGTTTAGTCGCTCTCTGGAGGAAATTCTAGTTGCCGGCTACTCTGATCGGTAGTTGTCTGTGGTTTCTCCAATCAACACCAGGCGAAGTAGTACTCTAACAACGGACCACGCGTGATTTTTCTTTCCTCTTCCTTGACATATCCTCACTTCTTTCTTACTTACACTTACATTTACATTCACTACACTACCGCATATGTCGGAAGATCAGTTTGGAGCTTAAATCTTGTTCCAGCTGTGGCGGCGCGCCGCTGCACGCTGGGGTATTGGCCGATTTAATCGGCCAAATTATTTTTACTGTTTAATTGCATCTAAATGTGTCACCTTTCTCATTCATGGCTGTTTAGGTGATATGAAGTACATTTTAATAAAAAAATATGTTTTGAACTATTTATTTGTAAATAAATTTTATTTTTATTTGTATATAAACGCAACCCACAGAGCAGAGCTCAATTTAGGTGTGCCACATGTTTGGATGCCGAACTAAATACAAAATATAATGTAATACTTTTATTAACACTAATTTAAAAAGCAATAAAATATAAATAATACAATAAAGTATCAGAAATACAATAAATAATAAAGAAAATGCATACAAATCTAAAGAAATTTTAATATGAAATAATCTGCTACTAGATTTTGTATTTGATCCTTGGTAATACACAGTGATTTCACTAATATAATTTAACTAATTACTTTGTTGTTAATTAAAAATTGAGTTTCACGTAGAACACAAAATATTTGAAAATAGGGATAGAACAGATGATTGTAAGAAATATGGTACTTCATCCGAAGATAATTCTATTTCTTCTGAAAATTCATTATCTTTAGCTTCAGTGACTTTCCCTGCTTCGCTAAAGCTTTTTCATTATGTCATTTTTTAGCAAGCAGTTTATATGAATGATGCAATAAACTTTCAAATAAGCGAATTCTATAATTCTGATCGATAGTCAAAATTTCAGGCTTATGGTTAATTTTTTAACAAACATATCTACTTTCTTATGTGCTATGGATCACCTTCGTTTAATATTAGATTTAAAATATGAAAATGTATGCTTTATTTTCTTTATTTGTTCGTCAGAATAATTTTCTTTATGTAACAATAATTTTCGATAAATTCCAATTTTTCATTAATATCTTGTACTTTTTGTAGCTGCATCATGTTAAATAACTTTCTTCGAGCCATTACGTTGATACACAAATACCCTAAAACGAAATTTGGAGGAAATTAAAAAGTACATAAACTCATGTCAAAAAATCCGTAAATCGCATTCGTACATAAATGGGTGGATATCTTGCAAAACCGCGCTAATCCGCTATTGATTTTTGCGAAATTGTAAAATATAAAATGTAACACTTCCATTGCACCAAAAATTGTTACCCGGAAACCCCCGGAAGTACATTAATTTACTTATACTAATTAAAATTTGCTTCATTAAAAATTGAAAAGCTCTATCTCAGCTAATACAATTTAAATCTGTACAAAAATACACATGTGTACACCCTTACCTGCTTCATCAGTCTCCATGGTTCTTCACTTCAGAATCGACCGTAAGTACGAATCGTAGACGCAATTCACTGTAGCTTAAAGCCCGTACAGGAGTCAAGAACGAATAGGCGCACTTCACGAGTAGATAAGTTCAGACAATATACGCCTACAATTAACATTTGTGCAGCAGGTTATTCCCTGATCTTTTAGCTTTACAATGTGATATTTTTTATTTGCCTGGAGTGGAATTTTCAAAATTGACTTTCGGCCGCCTAAATTGGCCAAATACCCCATCGTGCGATGGCGGGAGGTACATGAATGAGAAATTAATTCGCAAGTCGACATGTAGGTCGATGCCGGATCTCACCATGCAGCGGGGAAAGAACACCGCCACTTCCAATGAGAAAACATTCATCACACTTACAGGAATAATGACCGTAGCAGGTAACGAACCCGGAAACAGGAAATAATCAATAAATCAGGAATTGGTCATGTTTATGGAAATGAAATGCTTTATTACATGGGACTACGGGGCCTCTGACTACGGACATGTGACTACGAGGGCCACAGACCCCTTGCCCCCTTTCCTTTATTCATTTATTTATTTTACGTCAAAAAAACAGTTCAAACTGCGTATGACGTGCTATGGGAAAAAGTGAATTGTGTGCACATTTTCAAAATTCTGTGATCCCTACACCAAGTCATATACTACTTAAATTAAAAAAAAACACCCTCCCATGTAATAAAATCTATTTTCAAGGATAAATAAGCAATAAATTTGGCTCTTATTACTTCCTGCCGCGACAACGTGGAAACGATAATTTGAATAATTGTATTTCCCACTGAATTCTAGAAGACGTGCACAGAAAATGAAGTTACATTTATGTCCAGAAGCAAAACAAGGGGCCATCTCAGCATTTGCTCAATGGATCAGGGAAACTGGACGAAAAACCTGATCGAGATGGGGGTCATTGACCCGGAAGCTGTGTTACAATAGTTGTTACAGGTTGTTTATACTCATTTATACAGTCCAAATGGTAAACAATGCATTATGTATCATTGTTAAAATTAATGTTACTTTTCTTGTGATGCTCAGTATAGTCTCTAATTGTATAGAAACAGTTATGCAGCAGAAACGATTTCACTTGGGATTTAAACTTTTCTATTGAATTTAATCGTTTAATGTCATCTGGCAAAGTGTTGTAAAATAATGTACATGTATTGTATGTGAATTTTTTGTAATGAGCTGTTGATACTGTCACCTGATGAATATGATTTCTACGTCGAGTGTTATAGTAATAGACATCGGCATTTTCTGAAAATATATTCCCGCCCTTAAGCAAGTCATTTTTGACAAAAATTACTGATTCGTAAATAAACAGACGATTCCTGTTCTGTGAACACGTCAATAGTTTTATTTGAAACAAATAACTTCAGATATATGCATCCTGTTAGGTTATACACGTAGTTTAATACTGTAATAAGTGAGTCTATGTTTTAAAGAAGAACATACATTATAATTGATTTAAAGTATTTTTATTGCAAATTATTATCGTTATTTTACACAAAACCCTTTGTAATATTTTCCCCTTCATTCCCAATTTTACTCGCTCAGGAGAAAATGATTATTTGAAGTCAGTATTCATTATTCTCTTTGTCTCATTTCCTCTAATTTTTTTTTTCACCCGGCGTCTCGTGTTTAATAACAGGCACTGCGTACAATAATATTGACATCTAAATCGCAGGGCTTGTAATTCACATTTGTATTAACTTTGGTAGCATACGTTCAATATTTCAATTTTAGATTTTAGAGGGACCCACAGTTTAGACGTGTTTAGCACTTCCTAAGTTATTAACAGGGCCCCAAAGTGATCTGTGCTACATGGTTCTTGGTTATAGCGCAAGTTTTCATAGTGTTTGGCTAAGGTTTCTTCCGCACATTGAAATAATACTTACTTGTCCACCATAAATAAATTAAATACAGTCCTACTGACATATTTTAAAACTTTCATATTGCTTCATGCTACTCGAACCCACGGTCGATTCAACGTCGTCATACATCAACTATGTTTCAATCATTCCTTTAAATTAATTGTATCATTAAAAATACATTTTACCCTTCATTCATTTTAGATATGAATTGCTGACAAGTATATATACAATGCCTTGGAATGTTTCCTCTTACAAATTATACTGAGCATGGACGTTTTGTCATAAAAGGAAAATTCTCCTTAAATTATTCCCCAAAATTGTTTTCAAGCAATTCACATTTTCGAATATCTCTATTAGTCACCTGGTAAAAGTTAAAGTAACATTGCAAAACTTAAAGCATTCGGATGAGCACTGAATAATTTTTAATCACACATCGTCCGATCTTTTCCCATCACTGTTGACCCGAATGCAATCAGAGCAGTCTGTGCCTTATGCCACAAGTAATGGATTATTTGCTCACTTGCTTTCATACCTTTGCTTTCATAGCGCATGCTTTCAACATGAGAGTGTACGATGTATTTTGTTTGTCTTGGAAAATTTGAGGAGTTATTAAAAAAAACACTTTTAATACTGCTTGTCGCGTTTCATTAAAGACGACCGAAAATAGGAAATTGTAAATCAAAACGAACCTCTCTTCTAAAATCGTTGATTCAGCAATATATATGCATAGCGTATATTAGAAAGAGGAGTTCGTTTTATTGCGTTCAATTTTTAGACTATACGCATCATTCGAGTTATTCGTGTATTCATATATTAGAAGGGATCGTCCAGTGTATTATAGACATCTTCTTTAACCAACAAGCTAACATATGAAAAAGAATGAGATAATTGGGCTTGAATTCTATGAAGAATTGTGTGCAATAAATTTAAATCCCGGCCCATCCATTCATTCATCGATGACGGGAAGAAGCGATGATTTAGTGCCTGCAGCGCGCGTGATGCTGCTAGCCTTTGGTTTGCATGACAACTTATCGCGTGAATACAACGTGAAGTTGGTAGAAACGCCAGTGACAGAAACGGTGAACAGTTGAAGGACTTGGCGCGACGCGTGTTTCGTGTTGTATTGGCGTGGAAGGGGCAGGAAGCACAGCCAGCCAGTGCGCACGAGAGTATACGAGTAGCGTCCGAGTACTTTGTACAGTGGCGGTGGTTGCCGCGGAGCAGTTGCTGCCGAAAGCGGGTGATGGAAGTGTCGATGGTGCTAGAGTGTGTGGGGTGGCGGCGGAGAGAATATTAGTGCGTCAGGCATGTGGCCGGACCGGCCGTTACCGGCCCTCTGTGAATGCTTTCGTAAAGGTGATATGTTATACACTTGGTGATGACTGTGATTCCTAACCCCTTTGACCGGTTTGTGACAGGCTTTCACTTTTTTTCTTCTTCGGTTTTCTTTAGACTTAACATGTGGACATGAACTTTCACTTTCCATTTTCACAGAGTTATCGTCACGAGACCGCGATTTCTTTAAGAAAGTTTCACTGCCTCAATACCACAAAATTTAAAATTTAGCTTTGTTAAGGAATTTTATTCTTCTGCTCTTGTCATAATTTCATTGTTCAGTGCTGTCTGTGGAATGCTAAAAGTTCACATTTTTAAGACACACTGCCTTCTTAGCCTCTTTTCATTAGGCTTCAAAAGAATGATTTAGAATTACTTGTTAATTATTTTAGCAGGGTAATGGAAAACTTTAAGATTCCCTCCAGAATTGATGCAGTTGACATTCCATTTGTGCAGAGAATAAATGTTGTAGTGAACCTAATTTGTGTTACAAGAAGACATACAAATGTTTACAATTTATTCCTATTCTCTGTTTTGGTGGGGTAATATTGAAGAATTCAGCAGTATATTACTTTAGTGTCGGTATTAGTAATAGGTGTGTTGTTGTTGATCACGGATGGAGAAAACCCAAAACCTTCCAAAATATTTGCCAATCAAAATATTTTAATCATCAGAAGAGAAGAAAGTTCTTTGAAATTTCAAATAGCAATATTGCACTGCTAGCACTTAAGACATTGTTGCTGATAAAATTTGTTGATAGTTGGTAGGCTGTTTATTTGAAAATAGATGTTACATTGTTATGAGAAATATTGCAAATGCAAATTCAGAAGTGATTACTGTAATAACTTTTTTTTACAAAATAGATCTAATATTGCTATGAGTTGTAGGTTTTCTCATTGCTGTTGGTTATTTAAAATATGATTTCACGTGTCTTTTTTTGCATTTTTTTATCTTCACATTTTTATGCTCTTTTTAATTGTTACTTTAATTTATATGAAGAAGGTGTTTGTTGTTAGTTCTTTTCTTACAAAATAAAGTCAATGTGATGAAATCAAATTGCATTCACTAACCTTGAGAGACACAAGCCTGTTTATCGTTAATATCATATGCTTTTCATTCATGGAATATAACTTTTTAAGACAATTGAAACTTTGAGAGTAGTTTGATACAAGTAGAAAATTGTTGAAGTTTTATCAGTGTAATTTGTGATCTAACCCCGAAGCTTTTTTGTTTTGAAACGAATAATTTGTCTAATTTCGATTTTGTGGTCAACAGTGATGCAGATATGTCTCTTTCTACCCCTAAATCTGTAAAATATTTGTGAATCTTGAGAGGGATTTTTTTGGTGCTATATCCAAAACTATACTAATTTTGATTAGGTACATTAAATTGAAACATTGTGAAATTTCAGCTGTCAGGAAAAATCTAAAATCCTATTTTAGTTTAGACTTTTTTACTCAAGTGTTAGTTTGTGATGTGTTTGTTATGCTGTTGAAGAACTTTGGAGTATTCGCACACATTTTGAAGATACTTCCACAAAAATTAGAAGTATGAAGATTAAGGTTATAATTTGATAAGACTTCATTGGTTCTTATTTAAAAATGTTAAAATTTGTGAGAAAACTATATACAACAGATCCCCCAAAAGTTTTGGATGACAGCTGATTTTTCTTTTTTCTTTCTGGGTCATTTTCCAGCTTCAGGGGATGCTGATTTTGACTATCTGCACCGGGTATCAACTATGTCCTTCACATATTAACCATTACACTAGACACACACATCCAGGGTCCTCGGTCTGTGGTCAGCAGACCCACAAGGCCTTCCGCGACAACACACATACATGAAATATAAGGACAAACAAATATGCCCACAGCAGGACTTGATCCCGTGAGCCTTTGGACCAAGGTGCTGACTTGGCACACACTCTGGCCATCTTGGCCATCCAGGTCAGCTTTCTGATGACAGCTGATCTGATGTTCATTTATTCAGATTACATAATTCAATAGTTCAGATGGCACCTCATTGCTGACCTGACAAAAGGTGATAACGTACTAAAAAACTAGTTGACAAATTGGCCAATATGACCATTCCATACATTTAGTATAAGTGGAAGGATTCAGAAAGAAATCATAAAATATAATTTTCCATTGCTGTGGAAAATGTGTAGGTTATCAAGGTGGTAACTTCATCTAGAAATTTTGGACATGGCATTATGTGTCCTGTATTGTATAAAATTTAATACTGTTCATCAGAAATAAAAGAAATTAATAGAGAGAAAATTTAAAATAATAGATTTTTAATTGGTAAATTATAAGAATCAAGAGTATTCCAGCTATTTCGTTGTATCAAAGTTTTGAATCTTTTTATTTATCAATTAAAAAGTAGGAAATGCGCAGTTGGTGAAGTTACTGAAAATAGTTTTTCCTAACTTTTGTTTTTTTTCTCTTATAGTTTTGCAATTTAAAATTAGTTAATTTGTTTATAAATATTTCTTCTTGGTATTTTGTTATTTTCAGTGTAATAATGGAATATATTAATTGATTTTGTGTAAATAATGAAATAATTCAAAATGTTTGTGTAATAATTTCAGATGGAGCGGCTGCTGGCGCCAGATCTAAGTGGGGCGCCGAGTGTAGCCGGTACACCTGCTCTTCCTCGTCGGTACCTGCGCTGTGCAGCTCTGAGTGGTGCTTGCCTTCTGCTTGCAGTGCTGGCGTACTTGCCAGCTTTGCATGCACCTCTACCACGTACCGATCCACAACACGCTGGTAAGCAGTTGTAAATTAAAATTTTGAAATAAATGGATTTGCCAGTTCCCTTCAGTGAAGAAAACAGTCTGCCATGCCTGTTTCAGAATGAGATTGTTGTTTCCTTGTATTTGCACTCCTAAACTCTTAACAGGCAATCCTAACATTTTATTATTATTTTATTATGAGTAACCCATCAAAAATGACATGGTAATACATGGTACATAAAGTAAATTCCACATTAATAATGAATAAAGACACGATATTTACAAAATGCTATACAGATGGATTTTCTTTCTTTTCAGATTCCTTTGTTATAAGTTTTCCCCATCAAATTGCTCTGTGTAAAACTGTCATTAATGAACACTTTTAAACTGGAGAGAGCTGCATGAATTTAACTGCGGATGAAGTAGAGTAAAAACATACTCACTTGTCAAAAAATTGAGCCCTGCCATACCATAAACCTGCATGGTTACGAGGTGTGGTATAGTGAGAATGTGCTTGGCAGTGAACGTGTTAAACCTTGAGTAATTATATGCAAAAACTCCAAAGTTTCTATCTTGCAATAGTTGCTCACATTTTACCATACAATTGCGAGGATGCAGGAAATTATGTTATAGATTTTGTTTATATTTATTGACATTGTGAAATAAATTTTTAATACATTGCAATATGTACTTTTTGTAGATGATCCGAAGATCTTTGTGGGAATTAAATCTCATTCAGATAGTTCTTTTGATGATGATCTCAGTCTTATGCCTAATAATATAAAACGAGTATTGCCACTAGATCTACATCAAGTGATTGATTTGATTACATTTTATATTCCCTGATGCTGGAAAAGGTCACAACAAAGGAATCTTAAGAGTGATGTTTGATTCAAAGGTGGCAATTTCAGATATTGCAACCGTGTGAAGTATATGTGCCATGACCTGAAATCAATCAGGATTTTGAAAGCACTATATATAATCATTGTGAAACTTGTGCTGATGTACTCATCAGTAGATTGGTGTCCCTTTTTTGTGAATTACATGTCCAAAGTAGAAGTTGTCCAACACAAAGTTTGCAGGAGTGCTAATCATTGCATGGGATTTTTGGGTCTATTTATAGATCATGAGTACTTAAACACAGTGGTGTGGCTTGATATTCCATCTCTGAAAAACCATCTAAACCTTCCTAAAACGTCTGATATCACCACAAACCTGTCACAGCTTAACAGTAAATAAAGAAATTAAACACTGCAATGCAGCTCAAATGTGAGTCGTTAACAGACTAGCTACAGTTGCACCAACTGCATACAAATTGCATAGTAGCCAAATGCAGAGAAATGGTTAAATTTCTTGAAGCTTGATTCTTAAAGAAGAAATTTCAAGCTTTAATTTTATACAGACTAAAAGTATTTTGGATAAGTATCCATGAAGTTATGGGCATTTGAAAATTGCCTATTTTTACGTATTCTTATAAAATCAGCCTTGTTTCGACTAACTAGTGACACACTTTTTGAGTCAAATTAGTGAGATTTTGTGATCAGAACATGGTCGTGGGGTATAGTGGACACTGCTTCAACCTAACGTATCTTGAAGAAAATACCATTAAATATTATTTACTTACTCCTTTGTTTCTAAAAAGTAATTGAAATCATTCAAGGCATTGTCATTGCCAACAGTATTGTTTACTGTTTACAGGAAACTGATGATGATGGCTATGCCAACAAATGCTGCTCTTGATTTGAACAATATTGTAGGCAGTGACGCCTTGAATTATTTCAATTATTTAAATGCCAACAACAATTCACTGCTAAACCAATATTCTAAAAAGTACCTCAAAAGGCAAAAAAAACAACCAACCAACCAGGGTGTTTATGGGGAATATGGCACCCTTAAACCTATTTTGTATACTGTTTCTTTGCTGTAGTTTTGGTTTTTATGTTTCTAACATTGTTTTCACTAACCCATTGAATTTAGTTTTTCTATACCACCTGTACATATATACAGGATCTTTATTTTGACTTGCAATCCGTTCCTGGGAGCACCTGCTCTTACTGTGGTAATCTGGCTTCCTTGTGTCTTTGCTGCAAGTAAAGACAATTGCAGCTGAGATGCAGAAGTTCATGGCCTCTGTTATTCTGCGAGTCTTGCATAGTCTTATTTGCAATGCTACTTGCTACACTTATAATGACTCTGTTTCCCATTCTTTGGTCAGATTTCGTGACTTGCATCATTAGTGGGTCATCTTAATTGCTGACTACATACTTTCCCATCCCAACTATTGCATTGTGCCAGGAGGCTCCAATGAGGCCTCTGCCTCCTTCCTTATGTGATGTACGTCAGCTCGAGAGAGGGCGACATGATCCATTGTAAGCAGTTTTCTGCTTTTTCGATCCACGATTCAAATTTCTTGCTCAGTCCAGTACACAAGTCGGAAACTGTATTTGGCTACAGGCACCGCCAAACTACCTATTGCAGATATAGTTTCTTGGAGTTCAGAGTGGGCTGGAGGACAAGTCTCTCTCTCTTCTCTAATACTCCCTGCGAATTCTCTCTTTCGTAGTGTCGCTCTAGATGGTCTCACATTCTTAAATGCCGAGATATTTGTAAGTTTTACCTGGCTCATGATCTTGAATCACAGTGAACACACACACAGTGATACAGAATCACATATCAACTTCAGTATTCTCTGACGTCATTTTGTCAATCTTTAAGTTAATTTTTGCACACTTGTCAAGACATACTTCATGCAGATATCAGTGTTAAATCATTGACGACTGCATTTTCGAGTGAATCACTTCATTCTTGGCAATCGCTTTAAGATTATCCATGTAAAACAAATGTAATATCACCTTGGAGTTTGTAACCAAATTCAGTTTGCGACAACTATCTAGCTAGAGGAATCAAACTAATGGACTCAAGTCCGCTTCACATGGCCGCCTTTTTGTATACGACTCGCGTTCAAGAAGATACTTTCTTATTGATACCGTTTCCGAAGTGTCTTGTTTTCCCAACTATGGCTCTAACCAAATTGAAGACACAAGATTTCATTTGCGTGCAGCTAACTGTACAGAGCTCGCGACCTTTGGACATAGTTTCCTGTCGTTGAACATCGGCCTACAACGCTATCATTAGAGCAGATATTTCATTGTATTTTCATCTCGTTCCTGACCGTTCATCAGGTAATTTAACGGATACTATAACTAACATGACTATTCGTTGTTCCCAAACCCCAACCAAACATATTGGTAATTCAGTGTGTTAATAAGGCATTTAACGACATTTTGGCGGAATTTCCGGATATTTCTCGACCTCCAGGTAAATCTCGTCAATGCGTTACACAACGACAGTGCATTTTATCCCTACTACGTTTGGTCCTCCATGCTTTTAGTCGTCCTCACCGACTGAATACCATTAAATTTCTCGCTGCCAAATTAGATTTTCATGCCATGGTACGCGAAGACGTCGCGCGTCCTTCTACGAGCTCTTGGAGCTCTCCCTTCACATGGCGAAGATTTTTCTGGTTGGACACCATGCGGCAATTATCGCGCATTGAACGCTCGCACTGTACCAGATGGTTATTCAGTGTGTCAATTCAAGATTGTAACGCATCTCTTGCAGTATGTAAATATTTTACTTTCATAGACCTAATCAAGGCTTATACGCAGATACCGGTCAACCCAACAAAGTTTGGGTTACGTAACGCAGGGCAAACCTTTCAACGGTTCATGGGCAACGTACTGCGATATTTCAGAAGCTTTTGTTTCACTTGTATCGACGATATCCTATTTTCTCGTTCTTATGATGAATATATCCAGCACGTTCGACAAGTTTTTTACTGCTTTACTAGAGGACGGAATCTTGATTAATGTAAATAAATGTCGTTTTGCCCAGACCAATGTGGAATTTTTAGGCCCCACTATCTCTAAGAAAGGGATATTACTTCTTACTACTAAAGTGCACGTCATTATCAATTTGAAACCACCCACCCTGGTTACGGAGTTAGGAAGTTCTTAGGAATGCTTAATTTCTACCGCCGTTTTCTCCCGAAAGCTACTGCTATTCAAGGCCCATTGTACGAAGAAATTAAAGGATGCAAACCTATGGATCATATTCATTGGGATGTTAATTCACTTTCCACGTTTCGCGAATGCCAATGCTCGCTTGCTAATCGTACTTTCCTAGCACACCCCCTCCCTAAAGCGGAGGTTGCACTTTTTACTGATGGCATCATCCCCAGCTGTGGCTGGTTCTCTTCGACTGAAACTCCCTAATGACACGTGGCAACCTCTTGGTTTCTTATCTAAGCGGTTCTCAGAGTAGCAAAAGGTCTGGCCGACATATTATAGAGAGCTTTTGGCTGCAAATGCTGCGGTGTATCATTTCCGCCATACTTTAGGTCATCTCGTGAAAATTTTCAGAAACCACTTACTTTCTCTTTTAGCCAGAAAAGAGATAAACTTCCGCCGGTACAAATTAATCCTCTAGCCTACGTTTCACAATTTATGACTAATATTCAGTACGTCGCTGGATCTCGTAAAGTAGCTGCAGATTTTTCTGTCTTGCGCCATTGGAAAATTTCACTCCGATTTAATCGATTATGTATTTATTTATTTTATTTTTATTTTATTTTACATCAAAAACAGTTAGAAAGTGTGTGACGTGCTATGGGGAGAAATGAATTTTGTGCACGTTTTCAAACATTCTGTGATCCCTACCCTAAGCCATATACTACTTGAATTTTGAATACAGAAAGAAAGTAAGCGTTTTTTGCAAGGATTGTTAAAAAAAAGTATTCGCTCCAATGTACTAAAATTTATTTTTATTCAAATTATTATTTTTTTCAATTTATTTTTATTCAAAATTTATTCAATTACTGTAAAGTATATTCTCAACGGTGCACGGGATTCGAATGGAAGTAGTGGAACTCATTCTATTTTGTGTCGAAAGAGGTTCCGCATCATGTCCTTATTGTGCGATTGATAGCCAGATGAATTTTCACCAGTGGTGGATATTTCTGTTAGGGAAGAGATGAACCTTTGATAGGACCATTGTTTTCAGGGATAATAGATGGTTCTAAATGTTCATCAGGTGGATAGTTTGATCAAAGAACATATTCTGAATTCTCTGAATGTCTGCAATATGTTCTGCTGTGAATTTTACCCTGCCGAGTATGTATGGTCGTTGACTGGCAAGCTTCTTTGAATCTAGGGTAGGGCTCGCATCTTGGTTTCGCTCTTTCCGTATCTTAAAAACTTCTGTTTCTGAGACCCTCTATTTCGTTTTTGTGTAGTAAAAGCACCACATCACCTCCTTAATTCATTAATTCATCTTATGTTTATCTCTGATGAACAGAAATTCAATCAGATGAACAGAAATTCAAACAGAATCAATGATTTTGATATCTCTTTATCTCTGGCTTTGAGCCATTGCCGATTCTGGGTCCCAGGGACTATCATTCATGGGGTATCCAGATGTCGGCAGGGTGACATTAGCTCAGTTTCTAAGCAGGTATGGGACATTGGTAGAACAATACATATTAAGATTCTTTACATTTCTAGTACTATCAATTTTGCTCATTTATGATGATGATGATTATTATTATTATTATTATTATTATTATTATTATTATTATTATTATTATTATTATTATTATTATTCATGATTATTCCCATTTAAAGAGAGCGTTTGAACTTGAATTCCTTTATGATGATTGTTTGTTTTCTCTGGGCCCATATTTTCTTCATGTGTTCACTGTTGTTTCTTCCGCTCTGCTGTCCATTTACATCCTGGCCTCTTCTTGCTTTCGGTGTCAAATGTATGTTTTTTGATAGTGTTCCTGAATTCTTTTCTATTTTCTGCATCATTTATTGTAACGTGTGCTTGTCTGAGATCCTCCTCGACTTCTTTAATCCATTTTGTTTTTCCCCTGCCTGAGTTGATGACTATGAGAATCTGTTTTGAACTTCTGTTTTCATTCATCCTGTGAATATGTCCATAGAACTGCATTCTTCTTTTTCTGAACGTGTCTGTAATCTTATCAGTGTGCTTATAAATTTTTAATGTGGGCCTCTTCATCCAAATCCCTTGCTCTTGTACTGGTCCAAAACTTTTTCTGAGAATTTTCCTTTCTTGATTCTCTATTTCTTTTATTTTTGATTGACCACTGATTTGTGTCGTTTCAGCGGCATATAGTGCCTCAGGAAGTACGACAGTGTTATAATGTCTTAACTTTGCGTTAATGGATATGGACTTTTTGTTGTAATAGTTCCATGTGAGTTTGTATGCTCTCTGCAATTTTCTTATTCTCTCGTCATTGGCCCTTAGGTTGATCCCTGATGGTTGGATGATTTCTCCTAGATATTTAAAATGCGGCACTTGTATGATTGTCCCGTAGGTTGTTTCGATAAGCAGTTCGTCTTGTGGCACTCTTTCTATGTATTGTGTTTTCTCGTTATTATTATTATTATTATAATTTATTCAAATCGTATCAAAGACCTGTAGGATAAATTGGGTTGATCATATCTTGTAAAAATTTTCTGTTGCCTGAAATATGTATCTCTTATAAACATTTGCTGATAAAATGAATCTTTATTCCTTCATCCAGCACTCATATATGTAATGAAACTCCCTACAGCCATTGCTGGCTGGGCCCGCAACCGCTCCAGAGACCTACGACTGTACGTACTGCCAGAGAATGTTACAACCCTCCTTCAGCCTTCATGGTCTTGTGGTGCCAACACCCCTTACTTATTGGTAGTTGTGTGCTCTGCCCTGGAGCATGCAGCCACTCGAGCTGCTATCCGTGACACTTGGGGCAGCTTGCGTGAAGTGGAAAACATGACTGTGCATCTTGCCTTCTTAGTTGGCACGCCTTCCCCAGGGTCTTCCTCTGCAGAGCACCTGCAGGTATGTGCAATGAATCTTTCTAATAACATTTTATCTATGTTTTTTTTTATTGTCTTCATGTTATAAATATATAGTCCTTTGGTTCATTTGACAGTCATTTGACACTATTATAAATTATCTTAGCTTATTATTTCTTCACGATACTGTAGATAACAATGTTTTGGGACCAAAAGTTCGTAATTTAACAGATATGTAATAGTAGCAAGATTATAATTAATTTCAGTTTATATTTTAGAAATTTCGAGGATTGAAGAGCAAACCTGGGTTCTTGAAACATTGATGTTCCCTACAGCATATTCAGGAAACAATAAACAAAGATAAATTTACAATATGGTCCATATTCACTGAACTAATCAAACGAAAACATGATTAAGTGAAATTTTAAGATTTCTTTTGTTTGTGCTCATGGTGGTTCACTGTTATCATGTATGGACATGTTCATGAACACTTTTAAGGTGGATTTCTTTCATGAAGTGTACATTTTCTACTCAAGTGTAAGATTACAATGTGTTGAAGCACCATAAATTGATAAAGATGGAAATTTTAGAGGCTGCGATAAGAATTGATTTGGAATCGAGCCATACAGTCATCTTGCCAGATTTCATAGACGTGAGGGTGATGACATGCCTTTGCGAGAGTATTACTATGAGGAATGTGCTATAAACCTTTTAAAAATTCTTACATTGTGGAAACACGTGAAAATTTCGTTTTCTACTTTTAATCTCAGAGCTGTTAGAAGACAAATATTTGCCCCCCTATAGAAGATTTTTATTTAATGCCCACTCTGGTAATATTTTGTGTATAAAATATAATGATGCATTGTAAATATTCTCTGCATACCATCCAGTTGGCACTCATTCACTGGTCCATTTCTATTGCATGTGTGTTTTCTTTCACTTCAGTTTTTCAATTTCCTACATTCTATCTTCCTTAATTCACTTCTCTTGTCTCTCCCTTTCAGAATGTAATCATTGTGGTAATTTATTACCATTTTCATCTTTGTTTTGCCCTATTCCCATATTCCTGGAGTTGCCACTTAAACACAACCTTCTTATCATGTAGTTGGGGAAGTTGTTTGTGTTTAATGGCCTTCCGGCCATTTCACTGTTACACAGTACATATGTATTTGATACTAATGTGCTTTCCCTACATCTGTCAGGTTTAGTGGCCACATTAGCAATTCAGTGCAGTACAAAAAGTACAATTTCTTCATTGCCACATACAGTGCATGGGAATTTTAGTTGAATATAATGTGCAGTCTGCTAAAAATGTAATAATTTGTGGTAGTATAATTTTTTAGTTATACTTTTGCATGAGGAATTTAATACTAATTTGTATGTTTATTTTTAGGGAGCACTGGATGAAGAGTCAGCACATTATGGTGATCTGGTTCAGGAAAATTTTGTAGACTCCTACAACAATTTAACCTTAAAGACTGTCTTCCTTCTCAAATGGGTTCGCACTCACTGTGCAGGTGCTCGCTTTATTATGAAAACAGATGATGATATGTTTGTCAACATCCGTTCTCTTGTTGTACTTTTGCTGGCTATTGAGAGAGGAAGAGCTCGTGCGGTGATAGGTGGTATCACAGTTTCATTACCTGGGGTTTCAGGCCGACCCCCACTTTCACCTGGTCCTATTCTTCTTGGAGCTCTCATCTGTGGGGCTCGACCAATTACAAATGCCAGCAACAAATGGTAATTTCTTAATGTACTTTTGCTTACTTGATTATAGTGGTCTGGCTGAACTCCTAACACTGTGAATTTGAAACTGAAGTTTTACTAAATAAATTATTTATTTATATTATGTTTATATGTGTGTGTGCGTGTGGGTGGGGAGGGGTGTAGGTGTGTGTGTGGGGGGGGGGTGCATGAAGGAAAAACTGTTTCAATGCATTTTTGCATTTCAAATCGGCAATCGCATGCTCCATTGAAAATGAACAATAAGCAATTAGCTGATGTTAAAGTAACAATTTTCTATGTTTCTCAGTTCAGTCAGACCTCAAATGGAATGTACATATAACAGCATTAAACACTAAATTAAGCTCATTATGTTACACATTCAGAATTCTTTCAAATTCTGTCAGCCTTCATGCAGTTCATTGCGTGTATTTTGCAAATATACATTCCCGCCTGAGATATAACATAATATTCTGGGGAAGCTCAACCTGTAGTACCCAGACCTTTAGATTGCAAAAGAAAATTATTTGAATAATGAAAAAATGCCAACTATGTGATCCCTGCACGTCTCTTTTGATTGAGCTTGGAATCTTACCATTGCCTTGCCTATTTATCTACGAATCTATAATATTTTTCAAAACTAACTTACTTAATGGTGGGAACATATTTTCATGTATTACTGAGATTTATAATTACAATACACATCGTAGAAATCATGTTCATAAAGAATCAGTATCAACAATTCATTACAAGAAATTCACATACAATATATGTAAATTTTACAACGGATTGCCAGATGACATTAAACAATTAAAGTTGGTGCACAAATTTAAGTTAAAAGTAAAATCATTCTGCTGTATAACTGTTTCTATACAAGTAGAGACTATACTAGACTCATCAAAAAGAAAAATAATGTTCATTTTAACAAAACAATGTTATATAATGGATTAGTTTACATTTTTATTGTATAATTTCTTTAAAAAAATACTTAATATGCCTGTAATAAGTAATGTACTTCAGCTTCTGGGTCAATGACCCCCATCTCGATCAGGATTTTGTCTAGTTTCCCTGATCCATTGAGCAAATGCTGGACGTAAATGTAGATTCACTATGCTCATGTTTTTTTGAGGTCTCCTTCTGCTTGTAGTGGTAGCAGGAGAGCTGAGGGCGAGTTACTATATCATTAGTAATGCAGAAAAATCAAATCTGTGGTTCGTTTATCGTTGCAAATAGTTTTTCTATAACTCAGGAACAGAAATGTCTAATTTTTCAATAGTTGATAATATCCCACTTTTCTAATTTTTATTATTATTATTATTATTATTGTTTTAACTTTCAACTATTTATTAAAATGTTGGGATGAGATTCTGGTACTCAAGAAAACACGGAAATATTCTTCTCCCCTATATGTCATATACAGTTTTTACTGTTTTTCACCAAATCAATAATAATAATAATAATAATAATAATAATAATAATAATAATAATAATAATAATAATCACATCATAATAATAATAATAATAATCACATCATAATAATATGTTCATAATGAAGTTAAGTAATACAGTAGAAAACATACAAAAATATATGCAAGAACAATGAAAGAAAATGAAGTGGAGAGTCGCTCCTTAGTGTTTCATTTAATGATAGTTTTAACAGTTTCTTTGCTTCGTTATCATATTAATTAAGCTGTTTCCTATAAGCTTTTTGTTTGTAATATTATTCATGTTTAAGAATTTGAAGTCATTAGTAAGTGAATTAAAAAGTCTGGGACCTATATAAACAATTTCTTCTACCAATATCCTTTTTAACAATTGTAGGTTGTAACTATTTTATTTTTTTCAATAGCCGCTAAATTTCTATAGTCAATTCTGCAAAAGGAGTACATATCCTGAATAGATTTCTCTAAAAAAAATATTTACTAATGTTAATTATTTTATTTTCTCTACGCAAGTTATCAGAAGAGAGAAATCTATCCTTTTTAAATACAATTTAATAATTCTCTCTTGAATTGAGCTTAAGGGCTTCAAAGAATTTTCGTAGGCTCCTATCTACACAATCACGCTATAGACAAAAAATTAATGATAGCAATTTTTCTAGACAAGATATGTCCCAAAAGTAATGCATTTTTTAAAAAAAAATTATTAATAGGTAGTTACAACAACTTAAAATTCTTCAAAGTAAGACCCTTTTGTGTTGGTGACCCACGTCTGCCGAAGCACGGCCGTGACTATAAGGTGATAGTGGAAGCGTTGCCACACTGATGTGGGTCAGGTGGTGCGCAACAATGAAGGTGGTGTGGGCCAGCACGCTGTCGTGATGCTTTCAGGAAGCCTTGATCTCCTTTGAGACAGGGCTGACTCTGTTGTTGTTTAGTTTGTGGAATCCTCGTTTGTAGAACTGGACATTTACGGTGTGTCCAGGAGATAAAAAATCACTGTGCACTATCCCCCCCTCTCTCTCTCTCTCTCTCTCTCTCTCTCCTTTCTCTCTTTTTCTTTCTTTCTCTCTTTTTCTTTCTTTCTCTCTTTTTCTTTCTTTCTCTCTCTTTTTCTTTCTTTCTCTCTCTTTTTCTTTCTTTCTCTCTCTTTTTTTTCTTTCTTTCTCTCTCTTTTTTTTCTTTCTTTCTCTCTCTTTTTTCTCTTTCTTTCTCTCTCTTTTTCTCTTTCTTTCTCTCTCTTTTTCTCTTTCTTTCTCTTTTTCTCTTTCTTTCTCTCTCTTTTTCTCTTTCTTTCTCTCTCTTTTTCTCTTTCTTTTTCTCTCTCTTTTTCTCTTTCTTTTTCTCTCTCTTTTTCTCTTTCTTTTTCTCTTTCTTTTTCTCTCTCTTTTTCTCTTTCTTTTTCTCTTTCTTTTTCTCTTTCTTTTTCTCTTTCTTTTTCTCTTTCTTTTTCTCTTTCTTTTTCTCTTTCTTTTTCTCTTTCTTTCTCTCTTTTTCTCTCTCTCTTTTTCTCTCTCTCTTTTTCTCTCTCTCT
>BLKR01004823.1:0-96952 GCA_011170035.1 Teleogryllus occipitalis | reverse complement strand
GACGGTTCTCGTTTTCCACGACGATTCTCGTTCTCCAGGACGATTCTCGTTTTCGAGGACGATTCTTGTTTTCGAGGACGATTCTCGTTTTCGAGGACGATTCTCGTTTTCGAGAACGATTCTCGTTTCCAGGACGATTCTCGTTTCCAGGACGATTCTCGTTTCCAGGACGATTCTCGTTTCCAGGACGATTCTCGTTTCCAGGACGATTCTCGTTTTCCAGGACGATTCTCGTTTTCCAGGACGATTCTCGTTTTCCAGGATGATTCTCATTTTCCAGGATGATTCTCATTTTCCAGGACGATTCTCGTTTTCCAGGGCGATTCTCATTTTCCACGATGATTCTCATTTTCCACGACGATTCTCGTTTTCCAGGATGAATTCATTCCTTTCCAATTGAAATTGAAAATTCTTTGTTCGTATGAAAAATTGTATGTCCCGATGAGTCCATTACGGTTAGGTCGTTATAATGTAATGTTCTGAAAACAATAGGCGAATAAAAACCGCATAAACGCACAAATCTTTCGAGTTCTATTGCCGCGACAAATAATTTTGTTTAACATTCCATATTAACTGTTTACGTAAAAGAAAATTCTCAAATCGATCTCCGAGTCTATACATTCTATATAGAATTTTACAACCCCTCGGATGTTCAGTGGAAAATATGAATTGACGTAAGGTCGGTTTGAAATGTTCTCAGGATTGCGGACGATTGATTAGGCAGGAAGTCAATTGAGAGAGCCGGTGTTAACCTGTCGAGATGGAAATTACTCGCAGTGAAGTCAGTGGTAAAACTTGTTAAAATAGGTCTGGACAGCAAGAAGTTCGCGGCGTTTGTGCTACGGACGCAAGACGCCACTGGGAGATTATTCTAGGTTAGACGTGGTGGCTCGGTTTGATTATTTTAATATTGATTCCGGGCGCGTCAGCTGTTAAGGTCATTAGTCCCGTAAGTGTAATTCATGTTTTCATCGCGGGAGGGGGCCGTGTTCTTCCCCCGCTGGCTGGCGTGAACCGGCGCAGACCTACCTCGGTTTGCGGAGATTTCTCCAACAAGGTATCTCCCACCAGCTGGACACCGCACCAGCCGGGACATGCTCTAAGCTCACGACCGGTGACTTGGCAAGTGTGTTAGTTTTGTGCATGTAAGTGAAAGTATACAGGGTGAAGATAGTACAAGGAAGGGAAAGGAAAGATAACACGCAGTGAGTGGCCCGATTGCTAGGGTACTGCTCCGGCATTCGCCTGATGCTGATCGAAGAAATCACAGAAAACTATCTATCAGAGCAGCCGGCTACTTGAAGCCTCCTCCAGACAGCGACTGAATTCGATCCAGCTAACTAGCCATAGTCGAAAATCTTGCCACCGACAAAATCTTACCTCGAAGTCATAACCACCAACTCTACACACCCTTTGGATCCCACAAGAAAATGTGAAGGGGCCGCCCCCCTTCAAATGGTGCAAAACAAATTCAATGAAACATTTCATTGAAAGTTAAGGAAAACAGTGCAAGTTTTGCTGGTGTATGAGGTAGATTAGGAAAAGTCTTCGAGAAAATATGTTCGCATCCAGGCTCGCAATTCAAACTAACTTCCGCGTCACCGCAGACACTGCGAGGTTTGCAACGGCACTGGGAGTTGTCGCGTTCCTTCGTGTTATCGGTGAAACTGTCGATTACACGTCAGTGAGAAAAACATGTCACGCTAGTGCGACGTGCCACACACTAGAGCGCGCTATTAGTACGGAGTAATATTCATTCAATCTATTAAATCAATTGAACGTACAGTTTTATCCAAAATGATAGCCACACGGCATGCGGTCAACAATAGACACGAGATTGTGAAGATAACGTCAAGGTCTCCGCTTTTGAAGCTGAAAACCAAATGCTAAAATAATAGCGTTTTGCATAAAAATAATAGGGTTTTGCATTGTCGAATGTGTTGATGTACATGTAGTATCTTTAAATGAATTAACTTTTCTTGCCTCATGCGTTAAGATTAGTAATGAGGTTTATAAGTGATGTGTATGATCTCTTAATATGGACAGAAATTGTGGTATCGTAATTTTACGTAACCATTCCTGGCACTAGGAAAGTATGTGCTGTTCTAGCAACAGTAGTTTGATTATTGGGCCAAAATACCTTCGAAATCGTTCATCCACGAGTTCACCGTCCTTATCAGCCCTAAAGGAGATGCCGGTCCAGGCAGGACAAGCTCTAAACTTCCGTCAAGTCAACATGTGTGGAAGTATACTAGTTTATGCGTGTAAGGGGAGAGGATGGGGGCAAGGATAAGGCAGAAAAAATCGCGCGCGATCAGTAGCCCGTTCGTTAATGTACTACTGCTTACTAATAAGGATTGATTCAATTTTTCGTGTTTCCGGGCGCGTCAACTGCTTTGGTCGTTAGTCCCGTCAGTGTAGTGCATGTTTTTCTTGGGAGATGGCGGTGATCTTCCCCCGCTGGATGGCGAGATCCGGCACTGACCTACCGTCGGCTAGTGGGGTTTCCCCCTAACTAGGACTCTCCCACCAGCTGGGCACCGCCCCAGCCGGGACAAGTTCTAAGCTCCCGACCGGTCTCCCGAAATATGTGCTAGTATAGTGCATGTTAGTGTGTGTATATGGGGAGAGGATAGGACAAGGAAGAAGGACAGATCGCACGCGGTCCGTGGCCCGTTTGGTAGGGTACTGCTCCGGCATTCGCCTAGTGTTGATCGGAGAAACCACGGAAAACTACCGATCAGAACAGCCGGCCCCTAGAATTCTCTTCCAGACAGCAACTGAATTCGACCTAGCTGGAAAGATAGTGTCGAAAATCCTACCGCCGTCAGGACTTGAACCTAGGACCTCCCGGTCAGAGGCGCTGCAGTGACATGAGTTGATGCACTGAGCTACCGCTTCCGGGACTAATAAGGTAAAGCTGACATTCGCCTGGTATTTGTGGGAGAATTCACGGAAAACCACCAATCGAACAGCCATCCATTAGAATGTTTCCCCACACAATTCACTACAATGGTTGAATTTGACACAACTATGGAGCTAGTGTGGTAAATCCGCAAACTTCCGAAGTCGAACCGCCCGAGGCAAAGACGTCTCAGAGCATCGCAAGCGTTCGGCGAGTGTGTAATGGATTTTTTGGATCGTAATAATCTATCGACTCTGGTCGAAGTGAAATCCGTGAATCCCGATTAAGGATGTGTCCGTCAATTTTTTTTTAAATAATTTATACGAGTTGAAAGCGGTTACGCGTAATAACAGTTCTTTCGCGTATCCTGAAATTCGCTGTTGTAAGATGAAATTCATTGTATTGCGACATATTTTTCAAAACATAATTATAAACATTCCCGCATTAACCGTTTTGTTTAATAACAGTTCCATTGCAGTAATTTACACCATGACGTCCTGGAGTTAAGCATTGCCATCAACCCAAAATTCACAGAAGTTACTTCCCGACTCAAAGTAGCATATCAGCTTTTTCCTTCAGTGGACTTTGTTTAACCTCTAGGTTTGGATGGATTCAATGACCAAATGTAGACTTAATCCAGACATTTAAAGTTAGCAGCTGGCCCGATAGCCGAGATCGTCTAGGCAGTAGTATCGTAGTGATCTCGGACCGAAGGATCGTGTGTTCGAGTCCCGCCTCGGGCATGGTTGTATTTGTGTTCGTCCTTTCACCCCTTATCATCACCATTTCTATTGGTCTTTCTAGTTACCATAACGTTAACTCCAATAGTGATCGCTAATGACCTATATGTTGATGCGACCTTAAATAACAAAAAAAGTTAGCATTCAACTACTGAACAGATTATCAAAAGGAATTGCTAAAAATTACCTATACTACTAGTTTCCAATGGGAGAAAAAAATTGAAAGGGCACAATCCAGCCTCCGATCAGGTGATAAGTGTTTCATTTCCCAACTTGTACATACAAAAGCAAAACGTAACTTCAACAGCTTCCATCATTGCCACAACTGTTCATTTTAAATTCTTCGCTGTCACCCGCAACCAGGTTAGGTTGCATAGCGCTGATATGCTCTTTTCAACTATTAAAATGTTTGCTGTTATTCTGATAATTGTTACTGAATGACAGCTTTGTAGCCCATCTCTACTTCATAAGTCTGGTAGTCTATGCAGGCCTTCCATTTTATTTACCAAACGCTCAGAGACCACTTAAAGCCTAACAAATGGGTAGATGTCAGGCTCGCCACTATGTGAGACGTCAGGTCTGCTGAGTTTTTTAAAAATTCCCAAAATAGGAGGCGCTGAGTTCATCATCCTCTCGGTTCCCCGATAATTATGCGTCCGCCTTAATTGGAGGCGTCCCTCGCCGTAGCTGGCGCTTTCAAAGCACAACTCTCCTCTGCTGCAGATCGCTCGATATAAAGAGTAAAATCCGGAGCGTGCCGAGTTTAAAAAGCAGAGACAAACAGTGATTTAAAAAAATACCCCCCAAAAGTAAATAGACTTATATTTCGTTAAGAAAAGAATATATATCCCTGCCCTGAAAGCATGTCGTTAGTACTAAAAATATAATTAACAATAACGTTATAACACACTAATTAACATAAATTTATGATGGATCGTTGTTGATTTATTAAAAATACATTTGAGAGAAGAGAAACCAATGTACCATTAGGCCGATCGATTTTATTAATTACAGTCTTTAAAAGTATTCCTTGAAGGCGCAACTGGCATGGCCAGTTTTGGCTTTTAACATTACTCAAGTAATTCACTTCTTAGAATTCATCTCGTAAGACTGCAATGTGCAGATGTGCACCATGAAATTGATAGGGACGCGTACAAGAAACTTAGTCTATAATTGAAGGAATTAAAGTTCTAAAAAATTGCTTTATACAGGCCCACAAAATATACAACTGTTTTATCTCCATCCTCAATATTGTATAAATATTTTGTTTTTTGTTGTTGTTTTTCAGTCTAAGAAATTTTATGTTGACAATGATTTGTCCTTAAGTGAGTTTTATATTTAGATTAGATTGTATCACTCAATCTCGCCGTATTTACGAAGCTTTGTGGGGTATAAGTGAGACAATCGAAAACTTTTTGGCGCTCGAAGTCTGAATAAATGTTTATTATTGGTGAATCTGCATCGAACATCCAGCGTTCAATCGCTGTCACAAAGAGACAGATTGAATTAAGGCTCCGTTCGTTTTCTTTGTCGCTCCTGAGATCGAGGGGTTTCAACAAGAAGTGCGAGAGTCGAATCTTCAATTTCTCCAATTCTGAGAAGAGATTGAAAAAGAATATTTGCATTTTTAGTTTTTCGTTCGTGTACGTAAATACGGACTAATGAACGTAGTGTAGAGAAAGTTATGTAATGCTGCGGAAAACCGATTTCGAGATTTGAACGGAAATACACTATTTGGTGTCCCATGACACCGAATAAATTATATTAAATATATTTAATATTATTAATATTATTAAATATTTTTTCCTAATAAGCTGTAAGATTTCTAGGTTTTTCATTTCTATTTGCTTAATATATGAAAATTAACAAATAACTAATTGACTTTGTAAGCGATTTTATTGAGCTTTGACAGTATGCGGAAAAATCGTTCAACATTTGTTTTTTGTATTAAGACTTACGAAACACTGAACACTTAAAATTAAACTTAGATGCCAATACATTATTTCATTATGAAAATGCCTTCTAGAACCTTCTACGTTATACATAACTTAAAAGTCCAAAACGTATATTACATATAAAATTAGCGTGGATTTATAAAATGTTTAAAGTCGTATATAATTTCGAAGAAATGCGATTATGTTTGTACAGAGGGTGCTGCTTTAGTCCTCCAACGAAGGAGAAAATGAGGTAAAACAATTTTATAAAAATTCTCAAAAGTTTCATATTAAAAAGATAACTGGTCTTCGATGACAAAGATTTATATAAGAGTTTGGAAAAAATGATAATAAACAATGTTTAAGTTTGTTTGTTTTTTTTTCATTATATTTCAATATTTTCCCAAATAATATGAACGATATACTATCTAATTTTAATGCATTGAAAATCATAGCGTGTCTCAAAGGCTTTTTCGCAATTCTTCGCTTTTTACTAGATTACTTTTTACAAATATATAAAATCATAAATGTATTATTAATATCACTGTCATACTCGATTACCGCAAACGATTCTTGGAGAATATTTTATGGGTAGATTTCGAAGGAAACTTCTTTGTCACTTAGTACTTCTATACCACTAGCTTCCTCCTGGAAAGTATCCACACGAATCACGACTCCAATGGCATTCTTACTATAACAAAAGAAGTTCCTTTAAACCGGATCGCAAGCAGAAGTACAAAAATTCCCTTCAACCGAAATCGAAACTGCGCCTTTCCTTTCTACAAAACCTCGGCGTTGAAGTAATTGGTCGAGTTAATAGAAGGGAAATCGTGTCGTTTCAACTCTTCTTAAATTCGTCTCATCTCCGAGAAACAATCACAACCAGAGACTCACCCCGCCGAAATAAATCCCCACTTCTCGTCCAAAATTCAAGCCGAAAAGCTACCGCCGCGCCTTCCTCGTAAAGCGTGTGCCACAGATTATACCCGCCAGCACGTCAGGGATATTAGTTCCGAAACTCTCCGCGCGTATTCATTCGCCAGCGCGGCGCGAAGCGGCGGGAATTACCAGAAGCACCTCGCTCGCGTCGCGAGATAATTCTGAAACAATGTCCGAGGTTGGCGGCTCGGCGCGCGCGGCGCGAGGGCTGTTGGCGCTGGGTTGGTAATCCGCGCCGCTTTGGCTTCATCCTCGGGCGCTCCCGAGACCCCCCTCCCCGTCCGGGCGACTTCAACAGGCGTTCCGCAGGGTTCAGTTCGCGGACCCACTGTTTTACTGTCAACTTCACATTTATTCTTAAGTGTTGTTTATACAGATCATTTAGCTTACAAACTAGATACTTACGAACCAATCTAAATCTGCTTTGTCTTTACGTCGTAACTTATTCTAGCTCTTGACATTTTTTGATCTATCACCGAACAATATTCACATTATTTACACTGCGCAATTTAAGCGTCAATATAAGTACCTCACAACTCATATAAGCATCACTTACTTTTTACGTCAATTTCTTTCTTTCATATTCAAGTCGCGGGCCTCTTTCGACTGTGAAAATGGGGGAATACAAAGTATTCAAGCCTCATATAAGCATCAATTAGTTCTACAGTGAAGTTTTTCCGCATGACTCAGTTCACAGAACTCATCCCAACTCGTGATTTCTGCAAGCAAAATGAGCATTACAATGCTTTCGCGACTCTTATAAGTAGAGACCGGGAAAATATGAAGCATGAAACGTCAAAATATGTAATGAAAACAGTAAGAATATGTAATAAGTTTGTAAAATTGGATGTAATATGTAATATTAAAATACTTTAATTATAAAACATATTTACGTAATACGAAATTACATTTATAAAAAGTTCCTAAACAAAGTTTAAAAATAATTTGGAAAGCACAAGTTGATGTGCACTTTGCACCATACTACTTTCCCGTCAGCAGCAAAAGCTTCATGTATTGCTATCCAGGACAGTAGTTCAAAAGCTATATTAGACCCAATACAAGCCCCGCATAAACTGGCGATGTCTACGATAAGCAAACAATTACTGCAGCATTCTCATCAAAGTGTAACACGTCAACGATCGCCAAAGTTTCTCGTAAATTAAGGTCAAAAGTCCCGAAACACGGCGTCAGTAATACTTTTCACATCTGAAGGTGAAAATGACGTCAGTCGCTGACTGCACTTCCCGCCGTTAAGATAACCGAAGCTGGCGCGCTGGACTGTGAGAACATCTGATCGCACGTTCACGCAGCATACCTCTAGTATTCAGCACGCGGCAATAATGTACAAAAAATGCCCATTTTTTATAATACATATTTTCATAAAAAATATGTAAAAAATTGAAGAAATTCAAGAAAAAAATATTTTGTGAAAATTTCAAAGTATGTAAAGCATAGAATACAGTACTAATTATGTAAAAATTTGTAACGAAAAAATTGGATATTATGTTAGGCAGGTCTAGACAACTGCCTAGACCTGCCTATTGATTAATCCACCACCGTCCATCTTCTCTCGTAGGCGTTTGACGATGTATCGATGATTGATCGTTTAGCTCATTTTCCGCGCACACTGGATGCCGGTTGATTGATGTTACGGGGCACGCCAACTACTATGGTCATTAGTCCCGTTAGTGTAGTGAATATTTTATCCCGGAGATCGCGATTATCTCTGTTTGGTGAGAAACAATTCGGCTTGCGGGGGCGTGTCCCCCTATGGGGCAACGCCCAGTCGGGACAAGCTCTAAGCTCCCGACATGTGTGGTAGTGTAGTGCATGTAAGTGTGAGTAAACAAGGGGTGAGGATAGGACAAGGAAGAGGAAGGAAAATTCGCGGGCCGTCCGTGGCCCATTTGTTACGGTTTTGCTCCGTCATTTCAGAGTAATATTATTCAGTATTCAGAGAAATTACGGAAATCTACCGATCAGAACATCCGGCCATTAGAATTCTCTTCCAGATAGAGGCTTCTTTTGACCCAGCTGTCTAATTTAATTCTAGCTAACGAAAACCGCCACCATCGGGATTCGAGCCCCAGGAACTTCCGGTCAGATTTGCTGCAGAGACAGCGACAATACTGTGTCTGTGCTAACTCAGATAGATACATAGATATTTATTATTCTGTAGGTAGGTATATACAACCCGGTGGCAGAACACTATAATTTACATATTACAAATATTAACTTTAAATTACTTAACAATGTAACTTTAAATTATTTAAAGACAAATAATAATAATAATAATAATAATAATAATAATAATAATAATAATATGCTAACAATAATAGCATTAACTACATTTTATGGTTGACCTGCACAGTTATTTTAAACTATTAAATACAAGACTACACGACTTTTTAATTACACTTCACTTCACTTCACTTCACTTCACTTCACTGCACAACATTTGAAATTCACTTCTCTTTCTACTTCTATACTGCACTACACTGCACAACACGTCACCACACTTCAATACAATACTACTTTGAATATAATTATATATTTAGTACAGGAACGCATTTAATAGAAATTAACACAATAATAATAGCAATAAAAATATCAATAATAATCAAATACTGACTGATATAATAATCCAACTTACTAAATTAATAAAGTTTACAAATACCATTAGTTAACTTATTTTTAAATCTTTTAACACCTAGAGGAAAGGGTTCCAAGGCTGTCGCACGTAACTTATTCCAGTCCGTTATTGTTCTATTTGTAAATGAAAATTTTCCAACGTCTGTTCTCTGTGGCCTAAACTGAATTTTTTGCTTGTAATTCCCCCTACTAAAGTACGAAGGTCTACCCAATCGGATGTAGATATCTTTCCAAGCTGGATAACCGGCATACTCTTTGTACAGGGTACAGAGTCTCGCCTTAACTCTCCTAATTTCTGGAGACTCCCATTCTTCCTATTCCCTCGGAAAGTAAATGTATACGCTCTTCTCTGTACTCTATTTAAATATTCCTTTTGGGAATTTCTATAAGGGTCCCAACCAACAGCCCCGTATTCCATTAATGGACGAACTAGCTATTTCTCTCGCTTTCGCGGTACTCTTTTTTAGTATTCGCATAGTAAAATACAAGGACCACCAGGCTTTCCCTACGACACAGTTTACCTGACTTTCCCAACTCAATTTGCTTGTCTGTCTAGATCACCCTGCAAAATATTGTCGTCTACATTTGATTGAATAATTGTTATGAGTTTTATTGTTAATAATTGTTAATGTTGTTATTGTTAATAATTGTTAGTTGGTATGAATCACCGAGGAGAGGTCCGAACAAAAAGATTGTATCAACCTGTGATCGCGTTCGACGTTGGGTCAGGTGTTCCATGCCGGCATTACGAGATAATACGGATTTAATTGTGATTTACAAAGCTCGTAGCTAATAGAGACGAATGAGTTTGTGATGTGCGCCTCGAAATACATGGCTCTAACCCGTGGGAGTTGAAAAGGCGTTTAAATATTTTATTTTCCTCGATGCCCAGTAACGCAATGAAACGCTCACCGTCTGCCCTTTCGCCCGTAAAAGAATCGGGGTCAATTGCAAATATATAAATTTATGTCATCCTTGCAGATTAAAGTTTCCACGATCTTTTATGTACGCATCAAAAACGCGAACTCAAACCAATGGGGAAATTTTTCTTTAATTAAAACATCAATCCCGAAACTACTTCATGTATTGGACGCAATAAAGCAATTTCACTTGCCGCGTTCCACAATTTGCTATTAATACAGAAAGAAGAAATACAACAAATCAAATACTCAATCAAATCCTGCAGGTAGAATATAAGTTTTTGTTCCATTATATACCCAGCGCTTACTCGTGTGTGTGGTCTGTGCAACCGACAATGACTTGTTAATTAACTGTGCGTGGAAACGCACTTTAACACATTGATCGCCGGTGGTGGGATATGCACATGTGACGGGCACAGAACAGTCGTACCAATATTCGTGATACCTTCTGTATTCATAATAGAAATTGTATTCACTCAATATAAACCGAGTTACTTGGTGTGTAAAATTAATAGAATGGACGTCAGTCATAATATCCACCAATAATACGTGTTGTACCAATGGATCATGTAAAGGAAAAGTAATAAATAAAAGATAGAGTTTCAGAGAAGTAAACTCTTTCAGGTTCACTAAGAGATAGTAAATTAGTTTTCCTTCCTTTACTCTTAACTGGGGGCACTTTTTATTGACTACGCAAGTGAAGGACTACGTACAATTTTGTGTGAAAAAAAATTAAAAATACCATTTTACATTTCTGAATTTCTCAGTAATCTTATAATTGAAAACATTTATTGTAAATCAAGACACGAAACTGTAAGAATAAACTATTTTTCATCCCTTCACGCGTAATTGTGAATTATGTACAATTTAAAAGCTGTCAACTCGGTTTTCGGCCCCTCAGTGTTCTCCATAAAACAAGACAGTTTATACTGATGTAGCATCACTAGTTAGTGTCTACGTCAAAAACTGGGTGTGGACACTTACAAAATTGCAGCAGGACAATAGAGTATCTATTAGCTATTATTTTTTTCTTCTTGGGGCTTTTTCTAACTTTCAGGCAGGTGCGACTCGTCAGTAAAGGCTGTAAGGCGGAGCCTCTCCTATAGAAATCGCCCCCAAAAGAAATTTAAAACATATTTATAAATATATTTATTTATTAATAATGGCTTTCTGAGTTATATTATGTAACAACCATATTAAAGTTTTGTTTGTCAGTTCGATAACGGCCGTTCAAAACGCATTTGAAGCTGTTGACAGAGAAAAGAAAAGCGTTAGGCTCCCACTTCATTCCGCCATAAGGCCTTTGTGACGTCATGCATTCACTGCACAGGATTACGGGCGGACGAAGGCTGCGGCCAGGCAGCCTTGAAGGGTGGGGCCTAGGGGCTGAAGAAGGGTGTGCTCACCAGATAGCGTTACTATGCAGCTCGGCGAGTAGCACTATGTATCTCTAGTTTTCCCAATATGCGGTAGGAGCGCTACTCCCTCAAGCCTTTATGAGAAGCGCGAAGCAGTACAGGACTGTTGTCTTCGTGATCGGAAGATATTATGTAGAGAAATGCAATGTAATGTAATGCATTCGCAGCCTTCCCCATTTAGAAAAACACGAGCCGCGACTGCTTTCAGGGGATGATTTCCGATTTCGGCTGTCCGCACCGGGTATCTACAACGTCCCTCATGGGGACTCATTAACCTTTAGCACTAGACTCACTTGCGGGCTCCTTGGTCTATGGTCAGCAGACTCCTCACAAGGCCTTCCGCGACAATACACACGAAAGACGAAGGACAAACAACCATGCCCACGGCGGGACTCGAACCCGCGACCCTTCCGACCGAGGCGCTGAGTCGGTACACGCTCTAGCCACCTCGGCCAGCCAGGTCGGCAATAAAATTAATTACTTAATAAATAATTTAAAGTAGATTTTTTTGAAAAATGAGATCAATTCCGTGCTCGCGCAGTTTCAATTGCAGAACTAATGGAGAGATTTTCAATGTGACAACGTGTGAAAAGTTCGAATTTTTAATTAAGTTTCAGTCGCAGAATAAGTTTAACAAGTTTGTAACACTTCCGAAAATAATTCTAAAATACCGCCCACAAGGACGAAGAAATCCTGGCCGCCTGAAGAAGAGATGAAGACCAGACGGGAACGGAGGCGTAACAGGCAGTTCCTATATTCCTGAAGGAGAAGAAGAAGAAGAAGAAGAAGAAGAAGAAGAAGAAGAAGAAGAAGAAGAAGAAGTTTGTACACATAGTTCAGTTATCCCCCCCACTGAAAGTGTGATAGACAATGCATTTAAGATGTTTAATAGATACGAGTGATAAACGGTATAGAGAGATTCGGCGACGCCTCCAGCAATGATTGCCAATCGTTGCCTTTCTGACTGCCAACTCGGAGAGCGCACAACAGGTCTGGACTGAATTGGTGTTGTTCAATGGCAAAGGCGAAACTAGGATTCTCGGACATACCGGTCCCAGCGCGTTGTCTCGTTGCCGAAAAAGATCAGAACTACCTTGTTTCCAGCTCTAATCCACATTGTTTTGTTCATTGGATTTCACATAACAATCACGTTCGAGATTAGTGATTTTGTTTGTCTCGCTCACGTACCCCATGACACTATAAAAACAAGGATGAAAAAAAGATTTTCAACAATTTGGCACTTATGCTTGTGCCGTATTAATTAAACCCTCGCGAATATTCCTAACTTGCAAAATTCTAAATGTTTCGTTTAAAAATTGTTTGACGCACCCATAGAGATTAATTCCTGTTTCACTAGCATCATATTCACGATGATCTGAAAAGATGACTCCGTATAAATTGTAAAAAACTGTCATCTTCCTTTACCTGGGAGAGACGGAGGGGAGGAGAGAAGATGTGAGGATATTTAAATTTCTAATTTATTCTGTTAAAATTACTGTAAAAATTAGAATATCGATTGTTACCAGAGTCGTGATAGATGATTATTTCATTGATGAACTACGTTTGCAGGAATTCAAAGCGCCTTGAACAATTATAGGTTTTAGCTGTGCAATTTTATCACTTGCATTTCATCTCTACTACCTGCACTTGTTTGAGTATAACATGAGAATAAACTTCGATGTTGAAAATAATAGTAATAATTAAAATGTCTTTCATTTTATAATACTACAATTAATCTTACTCGTGAAATAATCCTCTCAAACATCTTTCATGTCAAATCTATATTACCTGCGCATCTGTGTTATAAGTGCTTCTTTATTACTAATTTTCAATTCACGAAGAAACAAATAAAACTAGGCAGCTTCCAGACATGTGAGATGTGTCTATGCTTTCATAAAAGATTCACATAAACTCGGGACAAATCCACAAACAATGGAATAGTTTTGACCGACTGAATAACGCCAATATTTTGTGTACGGTTCATTTTAAATAGCTCTCTCCAAAAATATCTCTCCAAAAGTGTTTTTTAATTAGTATACTCAGAAAAATTTGTTTGGGAAAATATAATATATAAAATCTTAAAATCAAAGAAAAGAACGGCACTGTATTTTGAAAATATTGTGTTATATATTGATTATAAATGCGAAAGATTAATTTCGCTCCGTCATTTTTGGCAGGTTACCGCTTATTTAATACGTAATAAATTGTACATAATAATTATTCTTATTCGTGTAATAAACCTCCCAAGCTCCACTCGTACTTTAAATTAGCGGTGCTCTGTAAGCACATACTTTCCCGCATTATTTCTAACTGCTCTACTACATTGTACAACTTCATAAATCTGTTTTCAACCAGCAAATATATTTTTCCGCCAACCAGTAAATATATATGACGGCGAGTGAACTCGCCGTCACTCATACCACTACACTACAGAAGCGCCGTATGTGTCCAAGTCTCGCCAAGGCTTGAAAACGTAAATGCTCGCTTCATGTAAAGTACCCTCAAAATTCAAAATATCCGTTTCAAACTCACTCCCAAAACCACGATTTCATTCAAATCGAGCAGAGAACAGCAATTTTGAAGAAAATAGGCTGAACAGTTTAGGCGCTATCATTGACCAAAGACGAGCAGACGGACAGACTGAGGTTTTGCCCTCAACCGATTTTCCGGTCTCAAGGACCCACAAAACGTAGAATCTGGCTACACCACGTGTTGGATTTTTTTCCCCTATATTTAGCAACTGGATTTATGCACTTTTTAATTACTAGCGCCCGGCAATAAGGGCTTTTCTATCGTAAAATTTGCCGTTTTCCGGCGCACAATTAATTAACATTCTCTTCTTACGAAGTACCTTCGTAAGGACGAGAATGTAACTTAATATGCCTGTAATAAGTAATGTACTTCAACTTGCGGGTCAATGACCCCCATCTCGATCAAGTGTTTATCCAGTTTCCCTGATCCATTGAGCAAATGTTGAGATGGCCCCTTGTTTTGCTCCTGGACATAAATGTAGCTTCACTATGCGCAGGTTTTGTTGAGGTCTCCTTTTGCTTGTAATGGTAGCAGTAGAGCCGAGGCTGAGTTACTATATAGTTAGCAACCCAGAAAAATCAAATCTGCAGTTCATTTATCGTTGCAAATAGCTTTTCTATAACTCGGGAACGAAAATGTTTAGTTTTTCAAATGTTGATAATCTCCATCTTTTATTATTATTATTATTATTATTATTATTATTATTATTATTATTATTATTATTATTATTATTATTGTTGTTGTTGTTGTTGTTGGTTTAACTTTCAACTATTTATCGTTAAAATGTTGGGATGAGATTCTGTACTCAAGAAAACGTGCACAAATATTCTTCTTCCCCATACGTCATATATAATTTTCACTGGGTTTTTTTTACCAAATAAATCAAATCAAATAAATCAAATGTAAAATGCCCACACGTGTGTCCCCAGCCGGAGCAGCACATGCCGGGCGCGGAGCCGCACGCCTACTGCGTGGTGTACTCGGTGGTGGACCGCGCCAGCTTCCGCCTGGCCGAGGAGCAGCTGCAGCGCCTGTGGAAGAGCGACTCCGTCTCCTCCAAGGCCGTCATCCTCGTCGGCAACAAGACGGACCTCGTGCGCTCGCGCACCATCACCACCGACGGTGAGTCACCGCTCTCATTCAAGCGCGTCGCTCAATGTCACACACATACCGAAGGCATCACCAACTGTGGGTCAACCCTTTCATTCATGCAATGTCACCCATTTAGCGAAGGTATACAAACTCGCGTGGTTTCACCACCAACGGTGAGTCAACCCTTTCATTCAAACCGGGAGCGGTAGTTCAGTGCATCAACTGATGTCACTGCAGCGCCTCTGACCGGGAGGTTCTAGGTTCCCACTCCCCGCGGCGGCAGGATTTTCGACATTAGCTTTTCAGCTAGGTCGAATTCAGTCGCTGACTCGACCAGAATTCTAGAGACCGGCTGCTCTGATCGGTAGTTTTCCGTGGTTTCTCCGATCAATACCAGGCGAATGCCGGAGCAGTACCCTAAAAACGGGCCACGGACCGCGCGCAATCTTTCCTTCCACTTCCTTGTCTCATCCTCTCCCCGTACACACACACACACTTACACTAACATGCACTACATATTCCGAGAGACCGGTCGGGAGCTTAGAGCTTGTCCCGGCTTGGGCAGTGCCCCGCTGGTGAGAAGAGTCCTGGTTAGGGGGAAACCCCACTAGCCGACGGTAGGTTGGCGCCGGATCTCGCCATCCAGCGGGGGAAGATCACCGTCATCTCCCGAGAAAAGAGCATGCATTACACTAACGGGACTAATGACCACAGCAGTTGACGCGCCTGGAAACACGAAAAAATCAATCAATCAATCCTTTCATTCAAGCGCGTCGCTCAATGTCACCCATATACCGAAAGCATGTGCCATCACAACCAACTGCAAGTCAACCCTTTCATTCATGTGATGTCACCCATTTATCGACGGCATACAAACCCGCGTGCCTTCACCACCGACGGTGAGTCAACCCTTTCATTCAAGCGCGTCGCTCAATGCTACACATACCGAAGGCATGCAAAGTCGCGTGCTATCACACACAGTAACAGTTTCATTCAGACGCGTCGCTCAAGGTCATCGTTATATCAAAGGTATGCAAACTCGCGTACCATGGCCACCGACACGGTGACCAACACTTTCATTTAAGCGCGTCGCTCAATGCCACACACATACCGAAGGCATGCAAAGTCGCGTGCCATCACACACAGTAACAGTTTCATTCAAGCCCGTCTCTCAATGTCATCTTCATATGGAAGGCATGCAAACTCGCGTACCATCACCACCGACGGCGAGTGAACACTATTTCGAAGTCTTTATTTCGTAATACCTTTCATTAAAAGTACAATAACTGCATAAACTTCCAACGTTGATGTTAGGAGATGTAACAGGCAAAGAATCTTTCTGTTGACAAAGCTGTCCACCCGTAAGAGATTCTTATTAATCCATTTCGCATTATTGCTATATACCATCAAAAATTTTATATTTTTAAATTAAAATTTTAATATTTGATATAATGATTTAATACAAACAACATAAAACAAACACAAGCAAAGAATTCATAATTCAAGCATAATCCTACCCCTTGGCAAAAATATTTATTTGTGGCATAATATTAAAACAAAATAAACATGAAATAAAGTAACAAGTAGTAAAATATATAAACAAAATTCAAATCTCCGTTGTTTGTTAGAAAACATCAGGCATATCCACTTTCGTGAGAAGCCACCATCCTTCGTTACATTTCGAGCATGCTTTGCACTTTCATTCCTCGCTACGCAAGCACACCCCTTTCTGGATTGAGAGGGAAAGGGGAGCGGATTTGGGGGAAGCTGCTCTCGTAGGAGCTCTGGGCTTCCCAGACGTGTAAGTTCTGAAGGATTTTCCTAACGATGAGCCAAAGTGACAGTTTGTGTAACAAGTGAACATCACATGTAATTCAGAGAAGTATCCCTCCACCGCGACAGCTGTTCAGCCATATCCCATCGTAAAGTGCTAATGGCTCCTGTGAACACATTCCTACGCAGATGTCTAAGAGTTTCGCTTAAATATATGCACGTACGCGAGTTCGGGAAATATTTAAATTTAATTACGTACGTGGAAAACCTCTTAACATGCTCTCACAACCACTAAAAGAAAACTGCCACGAATGTAAATAGAAAGAAAAATGATTTAAGCCGGAAACACGTGCACCGGTACGCATCTTGCATTCAAGACTCAGTTTTAAAGTAAACATAATATTTATCACACAAAAAGTAAATTTAATGTAATGTTTATAGAAAAAAACTTTTACAGAAGAGCACATAATACTGCACTTCCTAATTTCAATTATTTCTCGCGGTGCACTATATTTTTGTAAGACGAGGGCATCACAAAAGGAAGCGTCGAAGCCATTTACAAGTTAGCCAACTGCAAACGAACGAATGCAGGAAGGGAGTCTAATGGGCTCGAGGACACAACGATCACAGAACCTTCAGTTATGTTGCCAGCATTAGCTGTCACTTTGGCTCATCTTTAGGAAAAATGTTCTATAGCCGTGCGGACGCACTTGGAAATACCCGATCTACAATGGACTGAAACAGAAGATGTCTCGTCCCTACTTGCTGCTCAGGACCTTGCACGAAGTTAACATGGCACTTAGGGAACATATTAGATTCGCCTAGCAGTAAGTCTTGGCATGGAGGAACTTTCTGTCAAAAGCTCCCTCGGGCGCCTTCACAACAACTACATCGCGCTTGCTACCGCACTCGCCTTTAAACATTCCCTCGGGCTCATGTTCGCTTCCCCAGGCCCTCAACTTCTCCAGGCCCCAGCAGAAAATTTGCGAGAAGAGGTGTTAAATCCTTCTACGCGCGATTTATGTCTTAGATCAGGCATGTCAAGGACGCGGGCAAGGTAACAAGCATACTGCAGCTCGCGGGCACTGCGTCCAGAGAAATTGGCGCGAGATTTAAAAGTAATGGGTTGTACCTATCGCTGGAGAATAGCGGTACGTCACTGGATAACTAGCCCATGGCAGGCTTTGTGAGAAGTTAATTGACAGTTATTGTCACAAGTTTAGCTACGTTAATTTCCATTTCCTGTTTAAAGCAAAGTAACGATTCATTAAAATGAAATAATACATCAGTCAGAATTAAAATTCTCAATTGAGAGTAAAATTAAACATTTTGAATCGAAAATATCTTGATTTTGTAATGCTTTTTTCTTAAAAGTTATTTATTTATTTATTTATTTATTTATTTATTTATTTATTTATTTATTTATTTATTTATTTATTTATTTATTTATTTATTTATTTATTTATTTATTTATTTATTTATTTATTTATTTATTTATTTATTTATTTATTTATTTATTTATTTAGTCAAAAAACAGTTGGAACTGCGTATGACGTGCTATGGGGAGAAGTGAATTCTGTGCACATTTTCAAAATTCTGTGATCCCTTCACTAAGTCTTAAAAAAAGCTCTCATGTAATAAAATCTATTTAGAAGCATTAACATAAAAGCATTAACTTTCTATGTTCAGGTTAGAACGTTTAACAAAGATTCTTGTCTGCTAAAAGTACTCTCCGCCCTTAATTGACTAGAAATGGTTATGTTCAGCTACATGGAGACTATCTTCAGCAGATGTTGCGTCATTGTACCAAGTAGCTGCAGAAATTTAGAGAGTTTTTGTTCAAGATCTTTAGAATGATCATAGGCTTTATTGTATCCCAGAAAAGTAAATTTTGAAACTAGTTCCATTTCCTTATTATTTATATCAATCTTTCTTCGAAGAGGAAAGATTCCTTTGAAACCCATGACTTTGATTTTGAATGTGGATAATTTTAAATTACCATCTTCTGCGATGTGACAAAGATTAAAAGACATTGTATATTTTCTTCCAAATCTGCTAGGATAACCTGGTCATCTGCAAATAGTAATGTATTCAAGGCAATTTTTCCAATAAAATTTATTCTTAATTGGCTTTCTAATCGCTTAGTCACGTCATCAAAATATAAATTAAAAAGAATTAGTGACATTATTATTCTGTACTCATTACTTGGTCCATCTCCTGTATTTACTTCAATAGTAGTATCCTTATACATGCTACAAATATCTCTGACTAGATGTTGTGTAATCCCTCTTCTTAGCAACATCTCCCACAATTTTGGTCGACCAACAGTGTCGAATGTCTTTCTAAATCTACAAATGCTAAGAACGTGGGAACATTATAATTTAATTTAATGTTTAATTTTTCTGAGCGCCTGTTCTCTAACAGAGTTGTCACAAACATCACTCCCGTCAGGTCTCCCGACCCATATGGTAGTGTAGCGCGTGTAAGTGTAAGTAAGGGGTGAGGATAGGACAAGAGGAAGGAAAGATCGCGCGCGCTCCGTGGCCCGTTTGTTAGGGCGCTTCTCCGGCATTCACCTGGTATTGATCAAAGCTTCCAGCAGCTAGAATACTCCTCTGTCGGCTGAATTCGATTTCTCTACATTGTGTCGAAAACTCGTCACCGTCGGAATTCGAATTACAGGACCTGTCGGTCACATTCGCTGCAGAATATCGAAGTATGTGTCAAATTAAATGACCTATTTAACAGTATCTACAATATAATTAAAATAATATAACAATAAACCTCTCTGCTTCTTAATAAACGCGTAACAATAATAGAATTTTGCCTATGAGTAATACCGAATCTTTATGATACGCGCACAGCCCAGGGACTGGTTCTTTGAAGCTGGGTTTCAGTACAAAGCAATTTTCACTTTAAAAACAATGATTTACAATGTGCAGAATATGCGCACGGTGCTTAGAATGTAATCGAGTATTACCCGTAACGCCTTTTAACATTCCCTCTCACACAGGGTTTACGACGCCGCATGTGATCCATAAGAGTATTAACTGCTCTGCCGTGGGGCATGTGCAATGTTACGCCTTTATCCTCGCATCATGACCAAGTGAGTATGCTGTTAGGGGTTAGATTCCCGTCCTGGCGAATTATCGACAGTAGCTACTTGTAAGATGAATTCATCCGCTGTCTGGAGGAGAATTCTAGCGGTAGACCGTACTGATCGGCAGTTTTTGTGTTTTCTCCGATCAATACTGATCAATGATGGTACAGTTTTCTAACAAATAGGCCACGGACAGCGCGAGATCTTTCCTTCCTCTTTCCTTATATCGTTCTATCCTCTCCCCTGACACACTTACATGCTGTCATACTTTAAGCTCTAGGCTCCCGACAGGTCTCCCGACCCATATGGTAGTGTAGTGCGTGTAAGGGTAAGTATGGGGTGAGGATAGGACAAAAGGAAGGAAAGATCGCGCGCGGTCAGTGGCCCGTTTGTTAGGACGCTTCTCCGGCATTCACCTGTTATTGATCAAAGCTTTCAGCAGCTAGAATACTCCTCTGTCGGCTGAATTCGATTTCTCTATAATGTGTCGAAAACTCGTCACCGTCGAAATTCGAACTACAGGACCTCTCGGTCAAATTTGTTGCAGAAACAGCAGCGGTTCTCAGTTAAACTCATCCGGTCCACCTCCAAGGACAAAACATTCACTACACTAACGGGACTAACGAGTACGGCAGTTAACGTGCCCGGAAACCTCCATTAACCCTCTCCTCGCATCACGGTCCCACATTCTGCTAAAAGCAAAGAACGTTCCCCACGTGAACCGTCCGGGACGACCACACCACACGCCACCACCCCCGCCACCACCCGGCTCGGCGACCGCGGCGCCAACGCTTTACCTGCGGGAATTCGCGAGGGGAAGCGGCCAAATGGGGTTACAAGCGCCGGTCAGCGTGCGAACAAGCACTCGCACTTCGGGGCCGTCTCCTGCCCCTCCCCTTCTCCCGCTCCCGCTCGCCCCCACCCACCGCTGCGCAACTTTTAATGCGCTTCGACGAGCCATTTGCGGACGCGCCCCGCACCGACAAAATGCCACGAGGCGCATTTCCCCCAGGGCGAAGCGCCTGTCGAAAGACCTCTCAAAGGCGGACCCACCAGGGCTAGAGGGCTCAACCCCACTCACCCACTCCTCAAGCGCTTTGATCATCTCGCGCTTCTCGCAGCTGAGTTAGCTCGAAGCCGGCAGAACCGTTGTCTCTGCAACTATTCCGACCGGAAGGTCCTAAGGTTTGTTCGAGTCCTGACGGCGGCAGGATTTTCGACACCAGCTTTTCAGCTAGGTCGAATTCATTCGCTGTATGGAGGAGAATTCTAGAGGCTGGCTGCTCTGATCGGTAGTTTTCCGTGGTTTCTCCGATCAACACCAGGCGAATGCCGGAGCAGTACCCTACCAAACGGGCCACGGACCGCGCGCGATCTTTCCTTCCTCTTCCTTGTCCTATCCTCTCCCCTTACACACACACACTTACACTAACATGCACTACACTACCACATATTCTGGGAGACCGGTCGGGAGCTTAGAGCTTGTCCCGGCTGGGGCGATGCCCTGCTGGTGGGAGAGTCCTGGTTAGAGGGTAACTCCACTAGCCGACGGTAGGTCGGCGCCGGATCTCGCCATCCAGCGGGGGAAGATCACCGCCATCTCCCGAGAAACAACATGCACGACACTAACGGGACTAATGACCAAAGCAGTTGACGTGCCTGGAAACACGAAAAAATCAATCAAACAAACCTAAGGTTTGAGTGCCAACAGAGGTGGAATTTTCGACACTAGACACGTAGCTACATTTCAACCATCTTTCTGAAGAATTCTAGCGACCGGATGATCTGGTCGATAGTTTTGGGTGAATCCTGCGAACAATATAAGGCGAAAGACGGATCCGAACCCTGACAAACGGGCCATGAACCGCGCGCGATTTTTCCTTCCTATTCTTTGTCCTATCCTCACCCCTTACTTTCACTTTCATGCACTACACTGCCACGTATGCCGTGAGACTTGCTGGGAGCTTAGAGCTTGTCGCCGCTGACGATGTGCCTCGCTGATAGGCGGTACCGGGTTCAGGAAAACACCGCGAGCCGAAGGGTAGGTCGACGCCGGATCTCGCCATCCAGCGGGGGAAGATCTCCGCCACAGCCGGCGATAAAACATGCACTACACTCATGGGAATGACCTTAGCAGTTGACGCGCCAGGAATCACTAATCAATCAATCAACTAGCTACGTAGCTTAGCTTGGGGGATTTTGCTCAACCAGATATCTCGCACAAGCGGGGCACCGACCCAGGCCGGACAAGCTCTAAACCCTCGAAGTGTGATAGTGTAATGCGAGTGAGAGTAAATGTTGGTAAGTGAGGATAAGACAAGGAAGAATAGGAAAAGATCTCGCGTGGTCCGTGGCCCATTTGTCAGGGTACTACTCCGGAATTCGCTCGGTGTTGATCGGAGAAACCACGGAAAACTACCGATCAGAGCAACCGGCCGCTTGAATTCTCCACACAGAAGTGGAGAATTCTCCACCGGTTGAATTCGACCTGTTTACCTTATCTAGCCTGTTTCGAAAATCCTGCCACCATCGTGCCTCAAACTCTAGAATCTTCCGGTCGGAGACACTGCAGTGACATCAGTTAAATCCCTGAGACACCTTTGCCTGTGTTTGGCAATGCGACATGCCTGAAATGTATCCCACAACAGACTACGAGAATATAATTTGTGAACAACACCTTGAACACATTTTGCGAAGGTTTCCTATTCGACTGTCCATTCGGCTGCAAAGTTCTGCGAAAAGGTTAAACAAATCGTAAACAAAGTTCAGTCCCATGAAGTGACAGAAGGTTTAAGAAGTTTTCAAGATACGATTGCGTGGAAATTATGGAGAATGTACACATAATGGTACCAATGTTTTCGACTTCATTGGATGTTCTCTTTCACATATAATAAACTTTAAAGAACACACAGGGACATCTGTGTATTATCATTCTACATATTCAATACAATAAACAAATAGTTGACTTGGAAAACACGTATTGAAGAATTGTCGGCAGATAATGTGTTCCTTCCATTAATTTTAATTTATTATTAAAATTTGTTGTTGTTTTTACTATAAAACCAGTTAAAAAGAGCCAGTGATTACACATATACGGCCCACTACATTTCATTAAAAGAAATAGTCACCAAATGTTCAGTTGAATGCCCAAATTTCTTTTCCTAAACGATAACCCATAGATCTTTAAATATATAGAAAATGAATTAAAATTTTTTACCGAATTTATTTCCCGGTAAAAATTAAATCACGAATTCGGGAAACTAGAAAAAACTGACTTCTGAAGAGCTATAAGATAGACCAGCATAGGCTACCATAAATACCAGCAAAGTCCACCTAAATTTAATACCGCAATAAACTCGTAATATCGGAAATATTGTTTGCACCAAGTTCTTGTAGACTATGGGGAATGTAAGGTACTTCTTTTTCTTGTTTGCACTTGTACCATTAGTAATTGAAAATGTAAACATAACTTTCATTATTACGTAAATAAAAACTATAATTCGCAAAAGAGAGAAAGACAGTGATACATACAATATATGTTAACTTCGACCGAGTAATTCTGAATTTGCGAGTTAATCAAGTGGTTTTCGAGAGTTGCGAAACATTAAGAAAATTCTAAGGCAAATAGGAAGCTCACGGGCTGGAAATGCTCTTCTACCAACAGCTGCAACTGTTTAAACGCCGCGACGAAGGCGTGAATAATAACAGCAGTTCCTTGTCTGTAAATGTGCCACCACATAAAGGAAATAAACAAGGAAAGGTCAGAATGGCAGCAAATTCAGTCGAAATTAACTAACTAAACTAACTAACTAAACTAAACTAACTAACTAACTAACTAACCAACTAAATAACTAGCTAACTAACTAACTAACCAACTAACTAACTAACTAACTAACTAACTAACTAACTAACTAACTAACTAACTAACTAACTAACTAACTAACTAACTAACTAACTAACTAACTAACTAACTAACTAAATAAATAAATAAATAAATAAATAAATAAATAAATAAATAAATAAATAAATAAATAAATAAATAAATAAATAAATAAATAAATAAATAAATAAATAAATAAATAAATAAATAAATAAATAAATAAATAAATAAATAAATAAATAAATAAATAAATAAATAAATAAATAAATAAATAAATAAATAAATAAATAAATAAATAAATAAATAAATAAATAAATAAACACAAACAAACAAATATGGCAGAATTAGGTTATGGGCTTATTTATGAATTCATTTGTGTATTTTTAGGTACTATTTTTTTACGTATAGAGTTTGAAGGCCACTTCAAACTGCTGAGGCCACTGCACTGCTATTGTTAAGACAGCAATAGTTATGACGCGGTGATTGATGAGAGGCCAATGGTAGAATGAGAGGCCGGATACAGAGAATCCCGAGAAAACCTACGGGGAACTCGCTTTGCCCACGACTAATTCCCGACGACAACGTGGATTGTTCATAATATTTACACACACACACATATACACACACCGGTTATTAACCCTCTTTTTAATTTTTTATTTCCCCCGACAACTTGGATTGTTCGGGAACCGAACACGGGTCCCGTTACGCCACAAGATTTTTTTCTACCAAGTAACATTATTAAAACAATGTGTATATAATCGTGTTATCATTTTTATGTTATACCTATTGCACGTGCAAAAACTAGTCAGTCATTTCAAAAATTCCAATTGTCAATAACCCATACTTATAAGTATTACAAACAAACAAACCAAGCGCATCTCTTCTCGCCTTAACTAGAACCAATTAGCACGTCGATACCTCATATTTTTTCGGATATTTTCATTATGTTCAACTCAAGTATTGCATCCAATGAGAGCTACAATATCTAACGATTCCTTTCCAATCTCTCTTCCAGTACTTACGTCACTGGACTTCTTTCAACCTTTACAGGAAGAGGTATTGCATGCCCGACCACCTTTCTACAGGTTAAAGGTGACGACCTTTATTTCTCCACCTCTTGATTTTTTCTTGAAAGGTTAGATGTAGGTCGAGACACCGAACATTATATGTCGTTGGCTTTGTCATCGTGAAAATCCTATCGAGGTGAGCTCTTCCTTTAATGATCAAATATTTTCGTCGGAGACACAATGCTTCTCGTTTCTTTCACTACATACCTTCAAGGAACTTGCTCCCGTATTGAAAAAGGTTTCCTCGACTATCGTTCATCTTTTGCGGAACGGAATCACAAAACTTCGGGTCGGTAAAGAAACAGACCTTTCGTTTCCCTCTCTCTCTCTCTCTCTCTCTCTCTCTCTCTCTCTCTCTCTAAGAAATTACTAGCAAGTCCTTGAAACTTTCTGTGTTATAACACGTTCTTCCTTCGTTCCTTCATTAATCATTTCTTTCGTTTTATTTTCCAACGGTCTTATCTCTCGTCCTGCCATTCAATATTATTTATTGATAAGCATGTTCTTCGACAGTCTCCCATTGCACAGTTGCCCGAGTTCTGTCGAGCATTTCGAATACATTTTGGAAAAGGTTATACAACGAAGTAAGAACTCGTTCTATTAATTATTCCATTCCGAATCGATTCTTTATCAACTGTCAAAAATTCTAAATATTACGAACAATATTACATGAATGAAATTCTTGATAGAAAAAATTTACATCGGATTATTGGCGCTAAATTGGCGCCATTCCCACATGAAATAGTATTTCACTGTAAAATAATCTTTTCGCTACATTCATGAGAAAATCTAGATATCTTTAATTCTTGTTAGTTGGCCCATACGATTAAAATGCATGAAAGGAAGAACGCTTTTAAGTGGAACGCTACAATATTTTTGCACGCAGATCAGGAGAAGAAAAATTCAGCAGCTCTACATATTTTTGTTATTTGATTGGAATAGCACACACAAGTGTGATACAAATAACAGGCACACGGGAATTCATGATACATCTCTAGGCAATGCAACGGTCTCGGCTAACACATCGGTCGAATGTCTCTTTCACAAAAAATGTCACATTCATCAGGTGACAGTATCAACAGCTTATTACAAAAAATTCACATACAATACATGTACATTATTTTACAACACTTTGCCAGATGACATTAAACGATTAAATTCAATAGAAAAGTTTAAATCCCAAGTGAAATCGTTTCTGCTGCATAACTGTTTCTATACAATTAGAGACTATACTGAGAAACACAAGAAAAGTAACATTAATTTTAACAATGATACATAATGCATTATTTACCATTTGGACTGTATAAATGAGTATAAACAACCTGTAACAACTATTGTACTACAGCTTCCGGGTCAATGACCCCCATCTCGATCAGGTTTTCGTCCAGTTTCCCTGATCCATTGAGCAAATGCTGAGATGGCCCATTGTTTTGCTTCTGGACATAAATGTAACTTCATTTTCTGTGCACGTCTTCTAGAATTCAGTGGGAAATACAATTATTCAAATTATCGTTTCCATGTTGTCGTGGCAGGAAGTAATAAGAGCCAAAATTTATTGCTTATTTATCTTTGAAAATAGATTTTATTACATGGGAGTTTTTTTGTTGTTTTTTTCTCCCTTTCAAAATTCAAAATTTATTGTTTATTTACCCTTGAAAATAGATTTTTATACATGGGAGTTTTTTTGTTTTTTTTCTCCCTTTCAAAATTCAAAATTTATTGCTTGTTTATCCTTGAAAATATATTTTATTACATGGGAGTTTTTTTCTTCTTTCTTTTTTTTCTCCCTTTCAAAAATTCAAAATTTAAGTAGTATATGACTTAGTGTAGGGATCACAGAATTTTGAAAATGTGCACACAATTCACTTTTCCCCATAGCACGTCAAACGCAGTTTCTAACTGTTTTTTTGACGTAAAATAAATAAAAATATAAATAAAAAAATAAATAAATAAAATAAATAAATAAATAAATAAATAAATAAATAAATAAATAAATAAATAAATAAATAAATAAACAAAACATCCTGTCGAAACCAGCCAAAATATTGGAGTTCACTTGTCTCCCCAAAACAACTTCAGAACTGACAAATAAATCGCAATTGTTTTCATTGGTAGCGTCGTTCTTCGAGCTAATTAAAAGATTATCAATTTTTAAACGGGGCATATTTTTATGATATCTGGAAGCGTAAGTATTACCAAATGCACTCCATAGCAAACATTGTGTCGCTGCTTTTACTTTCTCCCACTTTTTTTTCCTAGGGCTTTTATCCAGCCGACAGCCGGTTGCCCTTTACGTCCCGAAGAGACGCATATTCGACCATACACTAGACAAACACTTGCGGGCTCCTCTGATCTGGGGTCAGCAGAACGCGAGGCCCTCCGCGACAACACACACAAAGTCAAGGGACAAACAGCCATGCCCAAGGCGGGACTCTAACCCGCGACCCTTCGGACCGAAGCGCTGAGTCGGTACTCGCTCTTAGCCACCTCGGCCATCCAGGTCGGCACTTTCTCCCACTTACTTCGTAAAAAGATAAAACTATCGTAACCATGCGCAGGAAAACGGCGGATTTTCGACAAAAAAAACTTGCCGGGCACTAGCAACGAAAAAGTGGATAAATCATGTTCCTATATAATATAGTAAATTACTGTCTCTAACACATAGTGTAGTCAGAATTCATGTTTCGTGGGTCCTTGTTACTGAAAAATCGATTGACGACTAAACGTCCGTCCATCCTTGGTCAAAACCAGCACCTTAAACGTTCAGTCGATTTTCTCCAAAACTAATATTCCTCGATCAATTTAAAGGAAATCGGGTCACTGAGTTTGAAACGGATATTTTTATTTTTGAAGGTACTTTATATGAAGCCTCAACATTTTCAAAATTTTCTCAGAAATGACACCAATTTTTTTTATTAAACTTCGTCTTCTAATACCTTAAAGAATGCTTAAGAGAGTGGTGCAGATGTCATTTTCGTTGAAATCCCTGATTTTTCGAATCTGAGAGCACATAGGTCAGAAAGAAGTGATGAATATTGCCGCATTGTAGAGATATTTCCCAAATATTTTACCTGACAATGTTTATTTATTAAGAAGAACACAAATCCTCAACCTACTTAATTTTTGTGGTATTTGAATGTTAATATTCAAAAGCCATTATAAAGACCAACACGAAATTTTCTAGTTTTTCAAACCTCGCTTTGTTTGTACTTTTATCTATCATTCAGCTGAGTATATTGAAAGGATGGGGAAGAGATAATAGAGCTCAAGAAAACGTGCGTTATACTTCTCCTCCAATTGTTTAAAACACCAGTAACTATTTTTTTTACGAAAATAAATCAAAATCAAAGTACTAATTCCAGGGGAACTTCGCCGTACAATTTCTATCTTCATGCGGTGCCCTGTTCATAAACAAACAGAAAACCATGAAATGTTCGAAAACTTTGGCATCAGCCAAAGTGATGTTATGCCCGTTTACGGAATCAATAAACGCGTTAGAGGAAAGCGAAATAAGACATGTGCAAAACAGAAAAAATATTTTGGTTCAAAATACGATGTTATTTATGCGTTGCTCAGATTCAAGGTTGTTCTATGTTAGTCGCAAAGATCGAAGGTTGGAGCGTCGTCGCTAACTGGGAAAACGTGCGAAGTGTTAATTGGGTCCTAAAAGTGTTGGGTTAGACAAGAACTTGTACATATTCATGTGCTGTCATACGCAGATTCGTATTGACGTTCTCCGTTTCTTCGGGGAAAGAGGCGGCATTCCAAACAGCTTCCATTCACTCCGCTCTCATTTCCCCTCCAAATCCAGAAAGGGGTGTGCAAGTGGTAGCTGCAGTGAGGATGGTATGCGCTCGAAATATCATGAGAAATAGTTGCTTCATACGAAAACATGTTTGCGGATTTTTTTGTAGCAAATAACCCAGATTTAAATTTTGATTTCTTATATTTATTTATTTTCTTTCAAAATTCTGCCTTAAATTTATTTTCTTTCAAAATTCTGGCTTAAATAACATTTTACTGAGGGGCGAATGTATGTTTGTATTGAAAATTCTTTGCGCGTTTTCGATTCGATTATTTGTATGTTGCATTAAATAATTATGTTGTTTGATATATGTACCAATAATGTGAAGTCAATTCAGAATTTTATGTAGTTTATCTTCTCTAACAAAATCTCTTAGATTTATTATATCACTTGCGGACGGGCAGGTTTTAACTGACAACAACTCTGCCCAACAACGAAAATATTTTGGGCAAAAAAAACTTAAGAAAAGGTATTTTTGGCGAAAAAAATTAAGGAAGGTATTTGTGTTGGTCCACAAATTCCACAACTTGTAAAGGATCCTTCGTTTGTCAGGGTTTTCGAGGGGAAAGAAAATGAAGCTTGGGAAGTATTCAAATGTGTTATTCATGGATTTTTAGGCAACAAATGAGATGATAACTACACTCAGTTGGTGGCGGTACTTCTACAAAAATACCAAGAACTCGGATGCAACATCAAAAAATCGATTTTAAATTCGAAAAATCTATTAAAATCGATTTTCTGCGCTCCCACTTCGACTCTTTCCCTCCTAGTCGTGGAGCAGTCAATGATGAAAACGGAGAAAACTTCCATCAGACAATTTATTTAATGGAAAAAATATCAGGGCTGTTGGAACGATGCAATGCTTGCGGATTATTGCTGGTCTGTATGTAGAGATGCTCCTGAACTCACAGAGGGAAGCCAAAAGACGGCGGTCTCATGAAGCTACCACATAAATCTCTTCAAACCTAACAATCAGGTGTTTTTCCATCGATTTTGAACTCTTTATATGTAACTATCGTTCAGAAATATTCCAATGAACTTTCAATGTTGTTGGCATATATTATTAAAATGTATAGTTATTTCTTCATCTGTTAAAATTTAATATGTCCATCTATTGAATATCACAGAAACAAGAGCTAACAAAAATGTTTCTTTCTCATATTCGTATATTCTTTTTTCTCAACCCAAAATTAGTAATATTTGGCTCTTAAAGTGTAACCTTCAAAACTTTTTTTTGGGGGGGGGGGTAATATAATCTTTCTTCGTAATGGAAACTTGAAGTGAAAATAATATTTCACTCTTACATAAATGCTATTATGAAATGAAGATCCTTTCAATTCGATATATTTACCTTGATTAGTAATCGATAAAATCAAATATTACTGATGGTATTTAATTTACAAGGATAATTTACTTACTTCGGTAGAGGAAATGAAAGTCAGTGTCCCTAAATTTGAGGCAATAACTGACAATTCCCGTCTCCAAAAGACTGTCGTGTGCCAGGAATTCAGAGAGGTACCGCCACCCCGGAGCAATTTGTACAACACTACTTTTAAACCTCCCGCAAGTTTCTCTGAACGCAGTGCCCCTGTCCTCCAGTACGTTAACTTGTCCGCGGCCTTGGCATGTCTAGGGTAGAGAGTCCATTCCTTGTCGTTAACAAATTCTAAATTTTGTGAGCGCGTGTGTTTCGTTTACTTGTCAAAGAAATTATTGAGTTAGTTCTGATTTTAATCGTTTTAACCTCTTCAATTCGTCCATCCACTTTTGTTTGAACTTAAACAACCTAGGATCGCAAATCTCGATAAGAAACGATTTTGTGTTTACAGGAGGAAAGGAAAACAGTCTTTCGAAGCATTAAAACCAATGTCACTCTCATTTCACTCGAAACAGTTTATTACAAACCTATTACTTGCTTGAAGGTTCTCCTGCAAATATTCGCCTGAATAGAACTTCTTCCGCTATTACATCAACATGTTTATGATCTTCAAAATTTGTTTCAAGAACAATTCATACGATGATGAAAGAACAAAACATTTCTTTACCAAACACTTATTTTCCAAAATGCATTCAAGCTACACGATCATGGTAATGCATTAATGTCTGTGGACTGCCTCTAAAACTAGTACAACACACAATACTAAAATGAAAAGTTCAAAACAAGATTCTGCAAATAGAAAAAACCTAAAAGTAACGTATATTAAACGTAAAAGTCAAGTTTCTATAAATATACAAGCATTTCGAAATCTTCTAGTTGTTATTTAAGGTGATGTGTCCCACGTAATCATATCCATTTTTTAATGTCAGGAAGTACTCTTATTCCCATTATTTAACATTGGATAAACATTTTAGTATCTCTTAATCTCATTCTCGATTTTCAAGACATAATTCGAGTTGGCGCTAACGTTTAATTTGCTTTAAAATTCAATATTTACTTCACTGATTGTAGTTTACGTTCTTCCTACATTTATATACCTCTACATAAATAAAAACATTATCTTTAATACTATTTTTCACTATCATTCTTAAGCCATTTCTAGGGCGGACCAGTCTGTTTACACGACAAGAGTTTTTTCCCATTCGTTAACTGCTCTCCGTGCAGGATTTACGTATCGCCACTGCGCAAGGAAAACTAACATCTCAAAAATGTTTATTTTGCAAGAAAATCGTTTTAATCTAATCGGAGTTTAGAGTAGTTTATAGAGACCAATTGTTTTACTGTAAATCTCAGCGGTTTTGTGATTATAAAATGTTCACTAGAAAAAACTAGACGATTTTCTAAATGATTCTTCAAAATAAATTTCTATAAAATTCTTCAAAATTTCTAAAAAGTTCTTCAAATATCACGATTTTTTAAATGTGTCACTTTTCTTGGGCACCGGGTTAACAGATACAATATACCTCAAAGCTTAAGGCAATCTTCACATAATGCAAAATATGTACGTGAAAATATACATTATACCCAGTTACGGAAAAGATTTTTCCCTGCAGCTGGTGCGGTCTAGCGCCTGCATCTGTTTTCCGAGGACATTCATCGTTTGAGAGCCCAGAACTGATAGCATTGCGTGCAATTCTGGCATTAAGAAAGACACTAAACAGGTAGCCTGCAGCGCTACCGACATCAACTCTGATACATTTCATCGATGAGTAGCAGCGTAACATTATGCTCTAGCAAGAATAGGAACATTCTATTTCATCTGCTTTAAGAACGTACCTGACGAAAAGTCCTCTCCCAGACGTAAGTCAGCATACACATGAGGAGAAGAGAAATCTTCTCGAAAAAACACTGATGTTAGTATTTGAATTTTCGTAATAGTACAAGCAATTTATGATTTTTTCACCATAAAAAATATACATTTACACCACATAAGTCAAAAGCCCATTCAATTCTAACACTTTTTTTACTAAGAGAATTTCAATCTGGCATCAAAATAGCCTTTACGAAGGAGAACAGACTTTCCTTTACTATTAATATCCACCCAGTCACAAATTCGTTCCAAGATTGATATTTTGCTTACAAAAATAGCAGGTCACTTTTTTTTACAATGGATTATAGATATATCAACTTCTTTTTTTTCTTCGCCGAACCAAATTTACTGGTATTACAGAATATATTTTTGTTAACGAAAACTAGACATCTTCGCAAGAAATGTAGTACGACAGAGAAAAAGACAATTCCTAAAATTGATGGGCTGAGCGCAATACTTGTCTACCCCCTCCCAAAAAAATTAAAAATGAGTTCTTGACATAATTTTTTTTTATCTAAGAAGGTGAACTATATTTGTACATTGTTGGTTTGACTATTTTTCCTCTATTAAGTTAAGAATGAAGTCGCTATTTTTTCTCTTCACAACTATTTCTAACCACAACTATGGAATTTTAATTTGAGTTTTCACCGTTTTCTTAAAATGTGGCTTTGTCCACTATTTGGCTGATCCCTTCAGTTGCAAAGATAATCAGATGTTTAATTTTCTAAAATTCTTCTACATCAGCAAAAAAATATCAATTTATCAAATCGGCATTATTTTCTTTTCAATTATTAATTTTTCTTAGGACTTTTTTCATACTAAGTCAGTTATTTTCTACGCCTTCTACGGATGATTGATTAGTGTAAAATCGAACATGCTCAAAAGTTCTCATGCAGAAACCGTGCAAGCTGGGCAGCCTTTCTGCATGTTCAATCTGCTCGAAAACTGTACCGTGTAAATGAGCCTTTAGAGTGTGAACTTTCCTTGCGATTGTTAATCTGTTACAGCCAATGTTATTTTTAGTAAGATAATATACGATCACGTTTTGTGATTGGTTAAATGACAGGTTTTGAAAAAAAGTGTCAAAACGTTTTATTTATTGGAATGTTTGGTCTTTCCAGTACCTGAAGATGGCAAGAAAAATTAATTGTCGAAACTTTAAGTGATGGATAAAAATAAATATCTAGTATCAGCTAGTATCAGTCATGCTGTGTGTTGGTGTGGTGAGAGTGATGTTGTGTCCCTCATTGCATGTGAGGTGCCGGAGATGGAGGATGGTGCAGTGAATGGGTTGAGTTGTTCTTGATGTTGCAAGCCCTGAGGATGGAAATAAAAGTTTCCGAAACGTTGGCAAACAACTAGTGTAAATTTTTCTGACCAAGCCCCGTTAACCTGCTTTCAAAAATAAATATGTGAACGCTACCTTTCCATTTTCATTTATGAAGTTAATTGTTTTTCTTGCGTTTCCTTGCTGTTGCAGAGGGCAAGAACATGGCGACGTCGTACGACTGCAAGTTCATCGAGACGTCGGTGGCCATCAACCACAACGTGGACGAGCTGCTGGTCGGGGTGCTCACGCAGATTCGCCTCAAGCTGGAGAACCCCGAGCGCGCGCGCGACCTCTTCCGCAAGCGCAGCCACCGGCGCTCGCGCAAGCGCTCCCCGCTCGGCGGCGGCGGGCCAACGGGGGGCGGCGCCGGGGGCGGCGGGGGCGGCGGCGGCGGCGGGGGCGGGGGCCCCGGGCCCGGCCCCCCGCCCGGCACGCCGCCCTCCGTCGGCGGCGGCTTCGGCTGCAAGCCCTGCCGCGGCACGCGCACGTCCGCCAGCCTCAAGGTCAGCCAGCCACGCTCGTCGCACCCAGACAGCGACCAGGTCCACGACCAAGACCAAGGCCAAGGCCACAACCAAGACCACGACACAACCACTACTAAGACAAAGACCGCGTTTAAAACCACTGCCCCGACCAAGACTTCGACCAAGTCGAGGGCCACAACCAAGACCAAGACCACGACCAAAACCACGGCCACGGTCAAGACCAGGGGCACATCCAAGACCACGACCCGACCTCTATATCAAGACCAAGACCATGACAAATACTACCACCAAGACCACGACCAAAACCACGGCCACGACCAAGACCAGGAGCATATCCAAGACCACGACCCAACCACTATATCAAGACCAAGACCACGACAAAAACTACCACCAAGACCACGTCCAAGACACTGCGACCAATACTACGAACGCGACCAATACTACGACCAAGACCACGACCAAAGACTACTATCACCAGCCACGACCAAGACCACGATCACCACCCACGACTACGATGAAGACCAAAACCAATACCACGATCACCAAGTAATTTGCGGTAAAGAAAACTTACATGGTATTCGAGTAACTTCCGTGTGTTGGTCCGTCACGAACGGTTAGACCCCTGTCCGTTCAAAAATCGAGTCAAATGAGGTGTCATTCGACGCGTCTCGGTCTCATGATGATTTGCTTACGAATTCGTTCAGAAGAGTCTAAGAAATCCCCAAGCAGTACGTGTTTTTGCTTTTCTTAGCGCTGCGATGTAGCGGTAGTCGCACAAACCTCGTGCCCCAGCACCAAGCTGTGATGAAGCTGCAATGAGAGCTAAATGTGTCGCCAATCCGAGGGCCCACGTACCCAGGCGATGAATGACACAAATGACGCTATAAATTCTATCGCCCAGACGCAGCTGTTTAGTTTGGGATTTAGGGCTTGGATCATTCAGAACGGAAAGATTCATCGTCAGCTTTCCACCCCGTAGGATAATTATCGTTTTATAGAATAATTTTGTTTTGTGCGGCATATACAATTGTGCAAATCGGATACTCCCCATTCGAAGGATAATTTCGACAATAAAATTGTTTTAATATGTCTCTAAGAATGAAATGGTGTGTTGTTGAATAAGAGCTTGCAAATGTACAAATTTCCTTAAAAAGCCACCTGATAATACATTGAAAGGATATACTCTTCAGGACAACTCTTCCTGAAGCGTTCGGATTAGGTTCTCCTACATCGTATTCTGGATCATCGCGTGAAATTCCTACTTAGAGAATTGCATGATTGCGTGTCACTTTTTTTGTATTTTCTATTATTTTAATTTTTTAATATATTATTTTTAACGTACGATATCCAAGAATGAATGAGCAAGACAGCAAGAATGATTTTTTTTTTTTTTGCAGGGCTTTTATTCAGCCAACAGCCGGTTACTCTTTACGTCTCGATGGGACGCATATTCGACCATACACTAGACCAACACACTTGCGGGCTCCTCTGATCTGGGGTCAGCAGAACGCGAGGCCCTCCGCGACAACGCATACAAAGTCAAGGGACAAACAACTTTGCCGAAGGCGGGACTCTCGAACCCGCGACCCTTCGGACCGAAGCGCTGAGTCGGTACTCGCTCTTAGCCACCTCGGCCATCCAGGTCGGCTAGTGGAAATTCATAACATTTTGAAAACATTTAAAACGATTTAAAGCTTCGGTGACGGCACATTCAGATAGTAGAAATATTTTTTTATGCTAATGGAGCAGAAAAATAATTGTTATTTATGCTCCAAGGACGTTATGAGGGTTCTAATGATCGAGCGGCGACTAAATGCCCGACGGCTTTTGTTACCCGAGATTATTAGAACCAGTTAACGCCCGTGGTACTTCCAAGATTTTATTTTTAATGATTCAGATTTACTTATTAATTGACCAAAAGTTAACTTGACTCGGTTTGTTTTGTTCATATTTCCCTCCCATAATTCTCTTTCATAATTCCCTCCATAAGAGAACATGAAGAACAAAAAGAACATTCAACTATTTTCAAATTTGCCTCTTAACCACGATCCTCTCAGTCCAGATGTTTTGCAGTGCATATCGAGCTCCGTATCGAAGGCAACAACAAACAATAATGTATCAGTAAAAAACAAAATGTGTTTATGAAATGGTATTTAAAACCTCTTGAAACGTTATTAGTGTACTTTCTCAATAGTTCCATAGAAAAGTGGTTTGATGAAGTACATAAGAGCCGGATATGCATTTCAAAGCATATGACTGAGTGGTGCGAGAGAGTTAGTGCGATGTGGTGCCGCCATGTTGTGCGCTCCGCTCCATCACGCGGTGCCTGCTGCAGGTGAAGGGCCTGCTGGGCCGCGTGTGGGCGCGCGACTCCAAGAGCAAGTCGTGCGAGAACCTGCACGTGCTGTGAGCGAGCGGCTGCCTCTCCCGCCGCCCCGGCCCGGTCCGGCCCCGCCCCCTCCGCCGCTTGCACGCCTGCCCTGCCCCGTCCCGCCACGCCACGCGCCGGCACGGGCCTTCAGGTTGGTATGCACTGCGGAGGCGCGCCCTCCACACAAGCTTTGTTTACAGTTTCTTTTTTAAAAAAAATTCGTTGCGAGTATAACGCAACACGTTTTTGGACATTTAGCGTATATTGGAGAAATCCTCCACTAGGTTATTTGTCGTGTCACGTCGCAGCCAGTCGATGCCTTTTACCCCTTTGGCCAGGGGTTCGGCGCCGTTAGTAACTGGGATTCCCAGACGGTCACCCATCCGGCAATCACTGATATATCGAATTGTTTAACTTCCTTGATTTCACGGAGGGTAGTTAAGTAATTCGGCTAACAACGCCGATTTTGATTGATGTGTCGGGGCACGTTAAGTGCTGTGATAATTAACCCAATTCGTGAAAGTGATATCCCTGCATTGAAGACGATTTTCTTCCGCTCGATGGTGATATCCAGCGCCGACATTCAAGTCACTTTCAGGATTCCCCGCTGTCTCCCACTAGCTGGGCACCACCGCCCCAACCGGGCCAAGCTCTAAGCTCCCGACTGGTCTCCCGACGTGTGTGGGAGTGTAGTGCACGTCAGTGCAATTGTGTGAGAGAAAGGGAAACAAATGATCACGCGAGCCGTGTCCCGTTTGTTAGGGTACCGTTCCGGCATTAGCTTGGTATTGATTGGGGATGTCAGGAAAAATTACCATTCAGAGCTGCCGGCTGCTAGAATTCTCCTTCGGACAGCGATGGAGTTTGACCTAGATACATAGCTTCTTCTTCTTCTTCGGCATTTTCCCCTTAGGAGCTTGCCGTTGCAGCTTCCACAACTCTTGATCCTCCCAATCTCGTGGTTTGAGGCCTCTATCCTTCATAGCTTCCTGGATGTATTTTTCCCATTCTAAAACTGGTCTTCCTCTTTTTCGCCTCTCAGGTGGTTGCCATTTTAAGATCTTGTGTGGCCATCTGTTTTCTGACATTCTCTGAACATGTCAATACCACTGTAGTGCTCTATTTTCCAAGGTCTTCGTAAAAGAACAAATTATATTCATCCTTCTCCATATTTCTTCATTTCGCACCCTGTCCCTGCGAGTAAGTTGTAGGCATCGTCTCATGTAGTCCATTTCCACTGCCCTTATCTTATCACTTATTTTTTGTGTTTGTGGCCACATTTCCGCTCCATATAGTACTATATTTTCTACTACACAATGGAATATCCTTCTTTTGACATTTTGGCGGATATTGTTATTCCATATTATGCCGTGTAAAGCTTTGGTTGCTTTCTTCCCCATAATTATTCTCGAGTTTATATCTGCGGCATATGTACCCGAGTTGTTTATTAAAGATCCAAGATATTTGAAAGTGTTACAGCTTTTAATTTTGTTACCATTCACGTCTATATCTGTTATTGCTAGATACATAGCTGAAGTCAAAAATTCCACAGGCAGAACTCGAATCCTAAGAACTCGCTGACAAAGTCGCAGCAGAGTCAACGGTAATGCTGGCTCTGGATTTCCCCTTCTCTTCTATGCAACATCTCAGAATAAATGTTTTACGCCTCTATGGCATGTACAAGGGTTGAAATAGTTATTTATGTAGCTAGGGCGTTCTATCCGACTTTGTTGTTACACATACAAAACATTCTGACTGAGTGTAATCTTGTCATTCTGAAGGACAAAGGTTAGATGTTCACACAATCAAATTTGTCATTCTTTATTATTACAGACTCAGACTGACTTACAACCTTCTGGAGGGCACTTCGGTACGTATACAAATTGCTTTTGTAGAATACATAAACAAATTTAATCAGGGTTTCTGTCATTATAGGTTTGAACGATACTTACGTCACTGATGTATTTTCGCCACATCGGTGAATGCGTCTAACACATGAAGGGCGGGCCTGCTCCTTTCCTTTCCCGCCGTGTCCTCGGGCCGACAGAAGTCTCTTACGGCCCCGCCAATAGAGGATTCCTCTGAGGTCCAGCCTCCAGCCCATCCCGGGTCGGGTCACACCGGCTCGCTCGTCTCATCTCGCGCCTCGGCAGCGTGCAAGCGCCTATTCGCGATCTTCCATGCGGTGCAACGTCGCGGTTCCACAGGTCGACGCCGCACGCGCCGCGCCGCTCATTTGTTCTCCGTTGCAGTTGTTCCGACGGCCTTTCGCTTCGACCGTTCGCAAGTTGAGACTCTTTTAATGATATGTTTCTTTCGTTACAATTGGATGTCATTAGAAATTCTTCGTATGATGAGCTTTGAGGTTATAATACATAAGTACAGCTTGCGCCCGTGAGCTTTTACGTTTTGTATCGTGAGTGCAAGCCTGAAGTGCAGAAATTGAAAGATATCAGTCGATAATTCTTAAAAACTGCTGAGAAACTTGTTGTTTTCTCGAATAACATGCACTGCAGGCTGACTCGAGATAGTTCATGTTGAATGAATTTTTTCAAAAAATTGCTCCTTAACATGATTTTTTAATTTTTTTGTGAAGCCTAATTGCTCACCGCCGAAGTCTCCTTTTTGAGGAAATGGAAATTAAGAATTAGTATTCACTTCTTCCATTCGAACGTTGCAAATCGATTAACGAAAAAGCGTCGGTATGGATTAATCTCATAACCAAATTTATTTAACCTCGGTAATTTTTCAAGGTGGTATACTCAGTCATGCATAGCAATTTAAAAAGCGCGCGTCGTATCCACAAATTTTGAATGTTCTCAATAAGGAACACTCCTCTTTCAACAAATTTCTTGTTGTTGTTTTTAATTGTGTTTTGGATTTTTTTTTCTCAAATAAATCAACTAAGACAATCGTCGAAGCGAATGGCTAAACGATAAGTGTAATTATTTTAATCTGTTGAGATGTGTCAAGCAATTCACCAAACTTTGTGCCCAAATTGGGTTAAAGTTAATGTGATCTGCAAATTGTGTCGAACGCAAGGACGGCTGAGATATTACAGCAGTACTAGAATTACAGATAAATTTACATGACTTTGCACAGAAGACAAATATGATGAAATATTGCTTACTCATTCCTTCCATAACTTTTTTTATTTGCACTTGAATTTGTAAAGGACCTTGTGAAATAAATGTTCGTGTATGGGTAAAAAATAAGTTTAGTACATATTATGCTATCTGGAAATCACATTGATGTTATAAAGAAATGGATAATTTGCGAAATGTCCTGTACATATTCCTTTAGATTGATGAAGTTACTGAAAAGCAAAACGGAGAGATTTGTAAATTGAAACATTTTTTGTATCCTATTTAAAAAAAAGTATTTGTTTCACTATTAATTTTGAACTTCATAGAAATTCTTATCTATTGTGTCAATAACATTGAGATATTTGCCTACTTGTAATAGAAGTCTTATATGTTTTTAATGGTAACTGTGTCTCTCTCTGTACAACATACTACATCATTTCACTCTGGTCATTCAGTATGAGTCATTTAATGTGGTTTTCTTTCCCAGCACCATGTACATAGTTGTTCAATTATTCTATAACTGATTAAACATTGTGTAGAGTCAAATATTATCCTATTTCCATTGATGTACTATGATGTCAAACAAAAAAATTTACCAGTGTTTTGAAAAAATAGTCTCTGTAAATGTATACATCTGTGAGATATCTTATTCCTTCTATCAAATCTTCATCATTGTTTCATTTCCTTTTTTTCAATTGAAATTAAAATCTTTAAGGACAAAACAAGCTGGGAAATGTACAGAACTGAGGGGAGAAACAGAATTTCACAAATAATTAAGATGTTTGCACAAATTCTTTCAAAATATTTCCAGTGAATACAAGATTCCCTTAAAAACTCCAAGTATAATGTGGATAAGTACAAGAATGTTCATCGATCAAAACATATTTAAGAGCATTATTTTTTTTATCCAATATTTGCCTAGTAGTATGTTGTTGGAACTAGATTCAAGAAATAAAGTGTCATGGTTTTGCAATCTGCATTTTCTCCTTCATTAAAATTTTTGGATCAGAGAATTATGCACTTTCAGTTAAATTAGTTATAATCTCTTCATTGTCTCTTTCTTCCTTAGTCTTCCCTACATTATTAGTGAATAATGTTTATCAAACACTTCAGTTACCTGAAGAGTTATTTAAACAATTCTGACAGTTGCTTCCATACTGTTCATGTGATATATTTGAAAATATTTCATTTCATACAGAGCATGTAGGTACGTATTGAAATTCAAAATGCAAGTATACCTATTTAATACAATTACCCAAGATCTTTCCCTTTTTGCACATGAACTTTCATGAGGTTTCTCCCCTTGTAAAGAAATTAAAATGAGGATTTAAAATCATTCAGATTTAACAATGTGAGCTAGTTATATTTGCATTAGCTAGCTATATGCAAGTTCAAGAAAATTTTGTCAATTGCAGCTGGGTTTTACAATCACGTCATTTATTCATGACAATTGCTCTTGATTTTACATTTCTACAACTTCCTGTTTTGAAACTGTACAGCCTTAACAAATAACGCTTTAACTCTTGAAATATATGAAGAAAATTTCTCAAATATATGTGTTTTAAGGGCTAATGTAATACATGACACTATAATCCAAACAAGACCAAACAGTAGTATTACATGTATATGCACTGACCTTCCTGATTTATGACAAATTAAATGAAGTTAGCAAAGTGATATAAAAATTTCACTTTACTATCCAAAATAGTGTGTAAGTTTGCGATACTGAAGCAGAAATGCAATATATTTTTCCCTCACGGGTAAATGTATGAAAATTTACAATAAAATAATATGATAGACTGACCTCCTAGTAAAATTGACTAAGTAAATTCATATATAGCACATAAATATTTCTTTTCATTATTCACAAGCAAGCCTTGTCAAAGGAATAAAAGTATGAAAGTAAAAGAAAACTTGCTATTTTTAAAGGGAGAGAAATAATTCTTATACCTAGTGAAAATACCCTTTATGGAAGTGATAGTAAAATTTATTTTAAATATTTTCAATGTAGAGACCATTTAGTGTAATTCCAAAAAACTTTTAAAAATATTTATCAATTTTCAATATACAAGTACTATATATGCAAGCGACCAAATATTAGAACTAGTGGTAATATACTTTCCCAAGAGAGACAATGTATGCTTAACATGACATCATGGAAGTGTACAGATAAGTTGATGTATCAATCATATGATCTTGATTTCTATTTATGTGTGTAGTTTGTGACATTTGCAAAATATGTTAATGATGTAGCAATGTATTTATTTTTAATACCATATCTACACATTTTGAAATAATTTACAAGATATATAAGTGTGTATTTGTGCAATATGCCATGTTTAAGATGATATATTGAATTTTTGTGCCATTATTTACAAATCATAAGAACTTACATACCGCCTTTCACTTTGATATGAAGCCACAGCAAAATAAATTATACTTAAAATTTGAATCCCATCATTGCATATCAAATATTTCTATATAAATCCTATATACATTTGTAGTAGTATGCTTCTACGCTAGACGGTCCAGTAACAATACATGTTGCCATACTTTCCAGACACAAACATTGCTAGACTTTGAAATGTTAATTTCACAGCAAAAATGAGCACAGAGGAAATTCCTACAACACTCTACTTGTGAGATACCAATGGTTCCATCATTCAATTATCAATCAAAAATTTCGTATCATATGTAAGATCAAGAATATGGCAGTAGTATTTGTGACACCAAATTATTTGTGATCAAGTATTTTATATACAGTATTAATAAGAATTAAATTTTAGTGTGTTTTGTAGCATTTTTTGAGGAAATTCTGTGAAATATTCATAAGCACTATACCAAGCACTATTAAATTTTTGACATCAGTGGCCAGAGGAAAATAATTTGTGAGATGGTTGCAGGAGTTAGAATTCTAAGGAGCAGATACATCATGAGAATGGCATTATTAACAATTCTTCAACTTACTAACAACTTCAAACATATTTGTTTGAAAATCGATGGAATGTGTCTACTATACATCCAGTCACATATATTAATTTATAAATATTGAGTAGGTACCGTACATTGTGAGATTGATTATTTTTCTTACTTCAATTATACATATTCTATTCACCAGAAACAGTAAAATAGTGAACCAAGTAATTCACTTCATATGCTTACTGTATTTTGACTAAGTTGTCTATGTAAGAAACAATGCCTACACCCCTTATTTTCAATTAAAAAAATGAATGACACCAAAAGAAACTGCTTAAAGGGCTTGTTTCACCCACAGAAATATTCAAAAAATCATTTTTAAAAAATTTCTCAAGTAATCACCAAAATTATCTGATGATAAAAGATATTAATATCAGACAACAACTTTTTACTTCAGACAACAATTTTTTATTCATTTTTATCATGCAAAATATTTATATTCCATTATTTATCCTCCTCAACATAATACTGTTCCCTTGTAACTTAACTAATTATTTATAATTTGAGAATAAACAAAACTCCCAAACGAATTCTGAACGAATATTTTAAAACAGTATGGACTTTTCACTGTGTACAAATATACTAACAAAAGTAACATTCAAGTAATGATAATTTACTAAAATATAACTTGGTCACAAAATCAATGTGTTAATACATAAATTATAATCATTTTGTTTTAAGTTTTATTGAGGATGAACATAAAGAAAATATTAGAATCAGTAAGATGTGAGTAACTGTAGCCAAGTATGCGGTCTCATGTGAATCTGTTCCTTTAGACTTCCATTGCTTCAAAAGCAATGCTGATGAACATGAATTTGTATATCACCTTTGTGCCGACAAATTATGTGGTTTAATTCCAAATCCATTTTCATAATTAGTAACATTCCATTTCAGCATGGTCAGCAGTTTTAGAAGACATATATATGTACATATTGTTTACACAAATTTTTGTGAAACCTTAGAAATTATTCAAAGGAATTATTAGTAACAACATACCAAAATAATGTGGAAATGTATTTCCTAGGAATGCACCTACACATTATGTATTAGATCCATGTGAGTATTAATGTAGATAGTGTACACAATATACAAGTTTATATATTATACATTCAACTAAAAGTCCATTTTATTAGAACATGTAGATGACTGTACTGAATGTTTCTGCTGTCATTAATATACAATTTCTAATACTAGTCATTCACGTAAATCTAACCATAACTGCTGCCGAATTATGTCCCCAAAATTTCCCCAAATCTCTCATTGATAATCAGGCTGTGTGAAATAAACCACAATGATGACAGGGAATGGAAATACATCAGAACATACAGAATGAAAATTGTCCCTGTTTTGCACTGTAATTTCCTAATATGAAGACCAGATCTACTGTGCATGCTTCACAAATTCATGAGATGTTCCACTAATCCCCCAAAAAGCAAAAAACTATTTGAAGGACCTGCAGTTCATTCACATTCTGACTCAACTCAATGACAAGAAATTTTGAATTTTGTATATCAAAAAAATGTTCTGGATTAATTCTTGTACCTTTACATCTGGACGGGACATGGAAATATTGATTTGAATTTTGAGTCATAATGTGAGTAATATTTTTAAAATGTATTTCTATAGATTTGTATTAACAGTTTTTATTGTATTGTACACAATAACATGTGAGTTTTTGTATATATTACTGAAATTCATAATCAATCTATTATTATAGTACAATTAATGCAAAAAGTGTTACTTGTACAAAAATAAGCCACATTGTCCAAGGAAATATCATTTATATGATCATATATCCATAACAATTTCATGAATTTCCAAACCCTTCTCTAAAATTTCTTTGGACATTGATATTATATGTTCCATACTATTGTCATTGTATATGTAAATCTGTGTTTAGTGTTGTGCCTATCTTGGAAAAATGTCAACACCAAAGGCCTGGCAATTTTGGAAAAAATTTCAAGAAGAAGCATCCAGAAAATTACTTCTCTTATTATTCAGAATATTCTTTACAGAAGTTTCTTTCCTTAGGGAAATCGCTAAAGAAATATCAAAAGATATTTTTTAAATGTTAGTTAATCTACAATTAAAGCCCAAGTGCAGGGGAAAATATACGGTCAAATTGTATTTCATAGAACGCACTTCAATTAATTTCTAAATAACAGGTGTAAATAAGTTTTGTTGGTTTGTTTCTTTAAAATCAAGTATAATAACAAAGGCAGGGGCAGAATTGCCATTAAGCTACATAAGCTAGAGTTCAGGCAGGGGACCTTAAAAAATTATTAAATAGTATTACAGATTTATTTCATTCACAAATTCATCATTTAATTATTTCATTCACAAATGATATAAACTTGACTTTCTAAACAATAAATTTAAAGTATTTTGCAAATTCCAAATCTAATAATTTTTATTGTTCGACAACACTTATTTCAATAAGCAAAGATAACCTTCACTTGAAAAACAACTATTTATAGAAACCCTTTTCTGAAATTTTATCTTGTAAATTTTATCATTCATGGTAAGGGAGGGGGAGTCAAAAATATTGCAGCTTAGGGCCTTGCAGATGACCTCCCAACAGAGATCAATATTCATAAAAACTCCTGAGTATTTTGAAGATATTATTTTATGAAGTGAAGTTATGGAAACAAGAACTAATAATTTTGTTTCATATCTTGAATAATTTAAAACTAGAAGAGTGAAATTATTTTTCACACAATAAATTTGATTTCATACAATGAGCTTCATTCCATGTTAGAAAATTAATGATGGAAAATTAATATTTGTTTTTTGTACACTTGTTTTTACTTCAATTGTTTTGCACATTTTAAAAAGTTGCAAGACTCAGAAATGTTCTGAAAACCATAATTACTGTAGTGGTCTTCAAAAATGCAGTAACTTTACAATAGGTTCTGATAAGCATTTGGAAAGCTGGTATGAATCTACAAAGTTCTAGGGGAATGAAATGAAACAGTAAATCATTTACACAGAATTGTGATGAGAAAATGCACAAGTATGAACAAGAAAGCAGCATAATGAATGCACAATGTAAAACATTGTGATGGAAATGGAAATAGAGGATTTGGAAGATTGAAACTTAAGAAGAATGTAAATATTGTCACAGACAAAAAGTATTTTAAAGAGGACTGTTTTAAGATATGCAGTGTGACTTTAGAAAATGGTACAATTTTTATGATACTGAAATCTTATCATTCTTTGTTGGTTTCTTGCGACTAATGGGAAATATAGGATAAAAATTCATGATCTAGTAGAAAGTTCGTGATTATTTCATTCACACATTTATATTCATATGAGTTAAAGAAAATATCAATACAGAGACTATTCTCACAAGGAAACATCATTGTTCATATTCACTTACCAGTAACAATTATAATTAGTGCTTCGCTATGTTCAGTCAAGGCAGAAAGCAAAAAATATTTGAAATAAAAATTTATAAATAATATCAATATAAAGTACCATCTATAAACAGAAACATTCTACAAACAATCCAAGATATTTTCTGAATGCTTCATGTTTAATCCATGCATATAAAACCAGAACACTATCAAACCCTTGATTTCTGGAATTAATTATCTAATTTCAGACTGGGTGTTTTGTTAGGTGGGCAAAATGAAGGCCATTGGTGTGTATAATGAACTGGAGGAATGTATCTCATCATCGGATTTAAGAGCAACTGCTTTAAAGAAAACTGCTTAAACTACCAATAAATATTTTAACATTTTTTTAAGCTGAATTTTAAAGTGATGAGTTTTTAACTCTGTCAGAGCAGTAAGTATAACATTAATAATCATAAAAACATATAGCCATATGGAGAAAACAATTGTTCGGGTATTTCGGGTAATATCAAAACTAATTAATTGTACATCATGTATCATTTCTTTCAGTGTATGTATTGGTGATTTCAGGTAAATTCAGTGTTTTTATTACTAGCCCTATGTGCATGGCATCCTAATTTGTAGTGTGACAAAGTGAATATCATTAACTGTTGTACTATTACATGAAAAGAAAAGCTGTGAGACAATGAACATGAGGATTTTCATAGAATATGATGTGTGAGTAAGTAAGTAAGTATTTCAGATAGTAATACGATTGTCTTGGTGCTCAAATGTACAAGAGTGGTGACTTACTGCAATTATATATAAATATGATTTTCACGTATAGCATTCAAAACATTTTTTGGGAGGAAACCATTACTATTTTCCCTGAATCATAAAATTTAAGAGAATAAATCATTCCATATTCAGAAATATTTCTCATGATTATTTGTTTACCCAAAGAATGATGAAACATAGCCGTATAAGTTTCATGACTTACGACATAATATATAGGGACCAAGATTTATGCATGAACCACTTGTGATGTTCTGAAAATGTATGCATTACCTACATCATGGTGACATTCTGATAACTGATCATTTTTTATGCAAGAAATGACAAGAAACACATAAAGATCTGTGCAATATTATGAGACCATAAAATATTTACACCACCTCAGGCTCAGATATGACAAGTACATTTACACAATACATTAAGAGTTAAAAAATTTCAGCAACACATAAAGTGATTGATTATGCAATTCTTAATGTTAGAGATTGCAAAGAAAAGTAAATTCATAAAAAGAAGTCAAGATAATGTTATTCAACAGGAACTCATGTGTTTTAATTTTTCATATAGGAAACATAAAGGATAATAGAAGTTTTAAATTTATTCTCTTAACAGCATTAAAAGCTGTGACTTTCAACATCACAATCACTTAAAATACCAATAACATAGTAAAGTAAAATACTGAATGAGAGATCTTGCAACACAGTTTTATAATAGTGTCTAAACAAGTAGGCAGTCAAATGATTTCTAATAGCAACTGCTCAGAAAAAATATTTGAAAAAGTGAACAGTTATTTGTTTAACTCAAAAAATAAATAACTAGTGGGAAGTGGACAACTCCAATCCCCTTTTGAAATCAATGTAACCAGAGGATTATAAAACAAAGTAACTTAAAATGATTTGACAACTATACACAGATTGTACATTAAACAGTTTCAACAACAAAGTGTTATTCAAGACAAGATTTTGGAAAAGAAATTACATTTCCATTTTCTAGCTTCACATAAGAAAGAAATTTTCATAAAATAATCTTCCTCATCATTAAATAGTTTCTTTCTGACACTGTGATAGGCAGCATTGTTCTTGAAATGAACACAAATTTGAGATACCACAATACTGACACAAATCAGAAAAGTACCACAAAATATTTTATTTCCTGAATAAGATGTGACAGAAATACAAATGTGACTAAACCACAAAGAATGGAAATTGAATTTTTCACACATTCAGTCACTTTCAGTAAATACAGCTTGAAGAATATTCAGGTAATTCCATGAGTTAATTGTTGTTTTATATGCTTTTCCCATCATTTTTACAATATTTTCACCTCTGTGAAAAAATTTATTTTATATTTCAACCCACTGGCGGATCCAGGGGGGTCATGCACCCCCCCCCAAAAGGCCTAGAGTTTTTGTTTACCTTCCTTTATTTGACAAAACTGATTTAAATATTTATTTATATTTGAATGATGTAATAATTTAAACAATAATACTGTATAGTATCATATCTACAATACATAAATAATATACAAAATAATAACAAATATGTTTATTATTTAACAAAAATCTACAATGGCCCCCCTATCCAAAATGATCGGCTGGATCTGTCCCTGTTTCAATATCCTACACAAGTTTCAGTATTTTGAATAGCAAAACAAATATTATTAAGAAAACTTTCTTTTGTGATTATTTTTATTTCATTCACTACTAATCATTACAAACCATTTGAATTCCGTTGCGGTAAAAATTGCAAATCATTATATTAATTTATTAAAAAAAATTAATATCTTTAATTTCATTCAGTTAAATTTCTCACTTGCTTATTTTTCATTGATTTGTGAATTGTCTAGTATTTTAGCTCTTTATATAATTCAGTAAGTCTCCATTTTTAGTACCTAAATATGCAATATTGTTTACATCTAGCAATGACCAATATCCACTTTAAATGTGAATGGAAGTAATTGTACAATAAATATGGAATTTTTACTGTATCAAACTGAAAAGGTGTCCTGATTTACATTTATTCCCTCTCATGAGATCATACTGCAGTTTACAAAATGTAGAATTGAAGAGTTCATCATATTACAGTTAAGTTTACTTAATATTCCAAGACCATTGAAGGGATGTACCATTATTAGTAAAAATTCAGCACTTGTGCATCAATGCTGTATTATAGAGCAGGATGTTCAGCCTTAGTTGTATTGCCTTGCTACCAAAGTGTGCAGGCAGCATTTTCTCATTTCGTATTGTAGTTTGAGCAGGGATTTTGGTGTTGTATTTTAGTGAATTTGTTCTCTAATTTTATTAAATCTTCTCCTCAAAAATGCAATATTCCTAAAAAGAAAAAGATTATTTGTATGTATTCCTAAACATTTTTATTGACATAAACAATGACTATTTGCCTATTTTCTTTTTTCACAACTCCTGTGTAACTGATTAATTTAAGTATGTCTTTTTTGAAAACAAAATGTTGGGGGGGAATGTAAATTTCAATTTTCAATACGTGTGTCCAAAATTCATCTTAAAAAAATGGAATTTAGGTCCTAATACATGTGTTATAAATTGAAAGAGAGATGTATGAATAGGAACATGTTGTCTGCAGCTTCCTTTTACACAAGTTACAAGATAGGCAAAATTAAAACTAATAGAGTTTGAAATAAAAACTAATAAAAAATAACAAATTTTTACAAGTAAAAAACAATTATGAAATGATTGTAGTATTTATCAGTAGTTTTGAAAAATTTAGAATGTGCTTTGTTTTTTCAATAATGTCAGAACACAAAAGTGCCATCCTCGCTCATTGCTATAAGTAATGGTAACTAAGCAAAAACATACATAGCATATAATAGAAAAAGGAAGGAAAAAGTATAACTCATAAAATCTGGAAGCAATTTATTTTCTTCCACAAACATTCCATAAAATATGTGAAATCTGCATCTACAAAAATACATGTCAGAAATTTTACATGGCAAATAATATAAAGTACATGTAATTTACATGCTATTTTTCTCAAGATTGACTGGAAAATATAAAGGCATAGTGGACGGATAGTACATCAATACATTTTGACATATTCATTAATTACACATAAGAAAACAGTACATTTCCTTAAGCTTGGAATTACAGTACATCCAGTTAGAAGACAATTATATCTATTCTATTTTGTATCAACCTTATAAATAAAAACAAGACTTTTCCAAGAAATTATAACATGAAACACAATATGAGAAGGTAACTCGTATTAAAAACGTTAGTGTACCAAAAACTTATGAAATAAATAGGAAACTCTAATAAAAAGTTAGTACTGCCATGCTTGATTATTAACATGAAATTCCTTGGTAATTTAATAAGTGTATTTTGAAATTGAAGTGAAAAATTAATAACATAAATAAAAGATAGACATCATTAAAATTGATATTTTCTTTAAAATGTTGAATATTTATAATAAAAGTAAATTTAATGACATTTTCTTAAGACATAGCCAAAATATAAAGCACATAAATTTATTATAGAAGTTACTTTAACTTACACTTAAAAGTAATTTTGAAAGTAATAGTGCCAAAGACAACATATTTTATAAATTTAAATTTAAACTTTTAACTTAAGAATCTAATAAAGTTTAACAAATAACATTAAAGCAATACAGTATTCAGTGTATATCCATATAAATTTCTACTCATTCTTATAAACAGATAGAGATGTACAGGAAAATTGCAAGAAAGTACACATAACTAGAGCCCAATTTGTACACCAATGCATGTATTTTTAGCTAATTGTAACTTGCAAAATGATCACATATCTTTGTGAATCTGCACATTTAGAGCATTCCTAGTGAATTTTATTTCTCATATTTTTACGTATCATATCATATTTTATTTGCATATGTCTCCATATTTTGCCATATTTTATTTGCATATTTCTGCATATTAGCCGTAATTTTTAATCAAAAAAGGGGAAAATGGTAAATTTTATTGTCATCAAACTTCCTGAAATTTGTGAATTGTTATTAATAGTTATCGTGGTTCATGGAACAGCTCACCAATCACCAAAAAGAAGTTAATATCCTTTTAGCATCAAACTGTTCCCAATGGATGTAGATGTGTATTTTACTTGTTCCATGTGTACAACTAAAGGTAAGATTGAATTTTGGGAGAAGCAAAGGGGCACGGGTCATTGCATTCAGACTCCCAACAAAATATAAACCCATGGTAGACTGTGGTTTCCTTATTTATCAGAAATCCTTTTCCAGTAAGCAAGAGCTTACGTTTGGACATCATCACATATCATTTCAGCATTCAAATATTGTTCTACAACATCTACGGAAGAGGAGAGATCGTTTTCAATTAATAAATACATCCTGACAGATGAACCACTTTTTCTGAAACAAAGTTTATACTGCATATTTTAAATATTTATATAAATATTTATGTAAATATTTAAGGTGCACATTATATGGCATATTTGAGGCACTTTTACTGCATAGAAATCTGGGCTCTACATGTAAATTTCTCAATGGAATAATTATTTCATTGTGCAAAATTTGATCACAAGTAAAACAGCTATTAAACTTACAATTCTAATGACAAGATATTGAATTTTCTGTAATACGATGTTTAAAATAGGCAATGATAATCAAGTTAAAAGGAACGAAGAGCTCAGTGCCTGCTTAGTCATCAGACCTCTGTACCTCTTTGATCCTCAGTGCATCACTAGAGTAGTACTAATTAGGGATGCGACATTGATGCTGATGTTTCCAAAACATCAATATTTTTATAGAATCATTGACGTATTTAACATCGATATTTTGAAGCCAATGTTTTTTAACATTGTGTTTGATGTTTTTATGCAGTTCATTTTTTTAAATAAAAACAGTACCAACAAAGTAAAATTCTATAATAATTTTCAGATATCCATAAATTGAATATTCCTCAGACCAAAGCAACCAAGGGTGAAAAATAAGAGAAACTAAGCTTTTGTTTCTAAAGAAGTGTATGTTATTTTTGAATTATCAAATAAGATAATCAAAGTTTTGTTAATTACGCTGACATATTTTTACTTTGTTTTGTTAGATGAATCTCAATTAAAAATTAATTAACATGAGTATTTCCACATTAAATCCCTCCCATGTGAACTTCAGGGGTTACTTATCTAGTTTTAAAAACCTTGATGTTTAGTAGCATTGGTGGTTTTGAATTGATGTTTTAGTAACATCAATGTTTTAATTTTGAGCATTGATGCTTAGAAATATTAATGTTCTGTTATTGATGTCACATCCCTAGCACTGATGACCCTCACACATAGACTTGCGCAGCCTAAAACAAGAGGGATCCTTTATTCATTAAACTTTTTTTATTTGTGACATTTTACTTGAACAACAACTTTCAGTCCTTTCTTGAATTTTTGAAATGTATTTTTGAGTGGTTGTAGGAGGAATCAACTCAAACTTGACTGCATTTTTCAGGGTAGTTTCATACATTTGTTGACATTTTTAGCAGAACAATTTTAAATTTTACCTTTTTTTTTTTTTTTTTGGTCATTTTTATGGAGTTTGGGCAATTGTTCATAATTTTTTAACAGTTTAAGAATTTTTCACTTATGTAAACATTCCACTTTTTTATTAAATACATTTAATAGGATTTCATAAAGTTTATAAAACGTCCTGTCAAAATGCACTCAAGGTATCAAGGATGTTGATTTTTGGGAACTAAAATTAACTCACTGACTATGTACTCAAAATTGCAAAAGTCCAGATAAAACTTCAAATAACATCATTTCAAAAGTAAAATTCTAAATATTGAAAACATAAAGAACATTCAAAATATGCAATTATTTTGCAATTTTTGGCATGTATGAAATATTTATTAGTAAAAAATTAAAACATTGAAAATAAACATAAAACTTAATAATAATTATTGAAAAATAGTGAGTAAACAAGTTATTGACAACAACGCAACAAGTGTTGTCTTTTATAACTAAGTAAAATGCAGAGATTTTTCAAATTGAATATCCCTAACGATAACTCAACCTTATATTCAGTAATAATATCTGAATGGACTAATCAGACAATCCGTTTGTCATCATCTCTGTAAATTTTAAAATTTATCCCGGCATTATAATTATATGTCATTTTCTTAAGAATTTAACATTCATTACAAAAATAAAAAGGTTTATTACATAAGGCTATGGAGTCCCTTTCAAAATTTTAAGGGGGGCCCTCCTGACCACCCCTCTCTCTATGTGCTCTGGCCTTACATGTAGGGAGCAACTTTTTCTCCAGAGGGGGGACATTCAAAACTCCCAGGAGGGATGAACATACAAACTGATGAGAGAAACAAAGTCCTTCCTCATATAGGCTTACACTAGAGTCAGAATGAATCCCAAATGCACCTGAGAATGTGATGTCCAATTTCCTTGATATGGATTCTTTGATTTGAACCTTTCAGACTGTGGAAATATTAAATGAAGCACCTAATGGGGGTTAATTGTATTCCTGGCAAGGAGACAATAATAATTTTCCAGAAAAGGTCATCGAACTCTACACGGGGACGATCCCAGGCATCCTACTTCCATCAGTTGCACCACCCTCGCCCAGCCAGAAGGTATCAAAGCACCAACTGGCACTACAAGCAACACTTTTCATAGAAGAAATAGCACTTATCAGCACAACCCATACACTCAGCAGCTACCCTGCTGCAACAGCTTCAAACTACATTTTTTGCAGAAACCACTATCTTTTCTTGCTCCCACCAGGAATAAAATTCAAACTTTTACACATAGGCAAGGGTGCATAATACCCATGATCCTAATTAAGAGGCATAGAGGTTAGTGCCAAATTATTAAGTTTGAAATCAAATAAAAACATGTTTCAGATAAATAATGCAGAAGAAAATCAAATAATATCTATCAATTTTTTTAAAGAGAGAATGTCCAAAAGTAGGATACACTTAGCAAAAATACCAAAGAAAATATTCAATATTCAGCCCATTCTGAGACAGAAATTCAGAAATAAATATTATTTGAAAAATATTGCATGAATGAGTGGGGAGGAGTGAACACTTATTTCATAATTTGCCACATGGAACACATCGATTACAAAGAAACAATTTCCACTGAAGTATAAATGCAGGTAGAATATTTCACAAAGAATATAAAACATACGCTAAAAATTTTTTTAAGGAAAGAAAAATAAAGAGCACAAATCAAAATAAGACACTTATAAACATGGTAATTAGTAAGTAAGCCTATTATAAAATTATTGAGAATAATAATGTTAATTTAAAAATTAACCTGTACTGAAATTACACACTTAAAATGTTATCAAAAGGGGGAAAATGTTAAATATGAATTGGGTAAAATTAATTTCAAGCCTACCAAAAAATTAGTCAAGGATTAAGTTAGAAGCAAAATAATTTTCAATAGGACTCAATAAAATAGTAAGTAAGTTCTAATTTGAAAAATGAATGTAACAATGAAGGTGTATGAGTAATAAACTCCATAAAAATTATTGATTTGATGCTTTTTAGTATTTATAAGAACATTAATTTTACATTGTTATATTAAAATAATGTGCACTGATGAATACAAATCCTAGCATTTATTTTTCAAATTGTTTAGTGACTTTATTTTCAAATTGTTTTAAGTTTTGGCAATAATAGAAAAAGGTCTTTCCTGATGAATGTGCTAGTTCAATTCCCTGTATATTGACATAAAACATACAGATTATCATTTATCCATGAAACACAGAGGAACATTCACATCTCTACATGTATATTACCAGTGCTATATTTCTGGGGGAATGCGTACTCTTTAACAATCTGATTGGTGAGAAAAAAAATAGTAATTTCAAAAGGTAAAAAATTCAGATATCTACAACATTATTGGCAAAAAAGAGTAAATAATATTATATTTTGTTTAGTTGTAAGGTAATCCATCTGCAAGATACTTCTTGAATATTAATTCTAGATACAATTTATAATCTGAATTACCGGTACTTGTTTACTTCAAGGTACTTGATAAAATTAGGTAATATTATCATTCTTACTGTTATTCTTGTATTATGTTAGATGTTGGCAACAGGTCAGTCACAGAGTATCACTTCACTTTTTACCAGAAAATCAACACTGTGTATTACTGTCAATTATAACTTCTGTTTAAAATATACAAGTATTTGGCTATACAGAAGCAGCATTTTGATTCACCATCTCTACAAAAAAAGACACTTGTCAGCAAATCCTTGGAGATATAACCAATCGTAATTTTTTTCATTACCAAACTTGATTTTAACTGAATATGAAAGACTCAAAAAAAATTAATTATCTAGTGTACATTTTCAACAAATTTATCTCTAATACTAAAATAATGCAGGGAAATAACTCAGAAAAGAGATGAGCAATCATCAGGATTTTTCTAGCAGGGGGCTGTGGGTGTAGTATCCAGCTGACATGTTGTTTTCTCATAAACAATTTGTTCCTTACGCTTAATTTAAAATTTATTTTTCTTCAATAATTAATAGTGAATTATAACTAATTCAGTTGAGATATTGAATAACTTTCATTGCAATAGAAAATTAGTAAAAACAATATTTATGTTTATTTATATGAATGTGTATCATCAGCTTGAGGAATGAATCATCAGCTTGAAGGTATGTCAAAACCCCATGACCTCCCTTGGGAGCACCTCTATTGATCATTATTGTGAAGGTATGGTACTTAAAAAGGCTTAGATTGAAATAACTTTTTAATAAGCATTTCAATTAGCAAGATATTCAAAAGCTTAATGAAGGTCATAATTTCCAATTTCGTGAAATTTCTGACCCTCATTGAACAAATCATTGCACTGAAATTATTTGCATTCTTAAAATAATGTAAACTACCCAAGAAACAATTTTTCTCATATATTACATTAGAAGTTTACCTAGATTCATGAGTTACTTCATAAGACTGAATGCCTAACAATATATTTTTCACATTTAAATATGAGTGCAATCAGCTGTCATCATTCAAAACAGAAATTTACGGATGGAAATTCTTAGTGACTGTTAGGGAACTAGTAAAGAAAAGGCATCACTTTCTTTGATTCACAAGCTGCTAACAGATTCATCACATAAAAAACTACTATTATGCATGATGCACTATGCATGCATACTATTATGCAGGTTGCCTTGTATCATGCAATTACGTGACATCACCATGATCTTATGCTGCTGATGCACAGTCGAATCAGTAAGTTGAAATTCAAGTATGTCATTTAAAACAGGAATTAAAAAACAACCAATTCAAATAAAATTTGTATTGCATTTGGAAATCTTGTTAAAGGATCAAAATTCAAGTCTCTCTGTTTCAGTCTCTTAATTAGTGACATCCAAATACCATACATCCAAGGTGGGACACCTCTTTTTTTTTTTTTTTTTTTTTTTATTTATTTTTTTTTTTATTTTATTTTATTTTATTCATAACTTACAAACAATTTGTTTACTTCCAATTCAAATTAACTGCTATAGGCTAATTTTGTTTCATTAAGAGCTGAATTCTGTTGATGTATTGGAGAAGGGAACTTTTGTGTAAAAGAAGTCTCATGGATCCACTGCCACAGACCCCTTCCTTTTCTCCTTGTTGCTCTTAACTACTCAAACAGAATGGTGAAGGTCATTCATTTCACTGTAAATGCCAACCATCATGAAAATATCAAGAAAAAATATTTTGGGAAATAACTGAATTTTATATAGAAAAAAGGCCTTTAGCTGAGATATCATAACTTCAGAACTAGATATATTGCATCAGTTCTTTTTAAAGATGATTAGAACTAGAGCTTCACCCAAAACAATAGTTGTATCACATGTTTTTATAAAATTTTTGACAAAATTCTCCCCTAAAAGTTTAAAAAAATTTTGAAATTTTTGAAAACCCAAGTTTCTTTGTGAAGTAATTTGTCAAAATGTGTAGTTTTGGTTCAGCATTAACTCTGCATACCTAGATTATAACAAAGAAAGAATCATAGTGTTATCTAACATAGAACTAAAGATGTAATGTTTCAGCTTACAGAAAGCAATTCAACTTACGGGAAAATGGCCTTAAAGTTTACTATAGAAAGCTTCAGGCATACAATGTTCTCTTTTATGTCCATATCTTCCCTTCCCGTCTATCTTTTTTCTCGTTTTTTTTACCACTTCCAGTTTGAAAAAAAATGGACATGACACCAACGCAATGATTCATAATCATCAAAATATAAACAAAACAATAAATTGTACGAAAAAACGGGTTTTGCCATATTAAAAAGCATAGATTAGTTGTTACGACTTGGTTAAAAACAAAATATGAATTTTCTACTATTTTCCGTTATTTTAGGGCCATGATGTAGCTTATCTCCAGTTTTGTGACGAGCGGACGTCTTTAGGCCGCCCGCAGCGGGGCGATGATGGTGTCCCCGACCACCAGACTGTGCACCAGGCCCTCCCGGCGCTTGCCGCTCGTCACCGCTTTGATGTAGGCCGGCGTGTCGCCCAGCGTGAAGTGCGTCTCCGTCCCGTCTTCCACGAATTCGCCCTATGCACACACAAGAGATTTATCTTTACTCTTGAATACACCCTTATACAGTGTCCCTTATACATGTCCCTTATACAGTGAAGTGAAGTGTAGTGTAGTGTGGTAGGGGGGCATGGGAGGGGAGTGCAGTGTAGTGCAGCGCAGTGAAGTGGAGTGAAGTGTTAGAAAATCTTATAAATCAACTTACAGATAACTCAAAATCAATCTCTAATTCTAATTGTAATTATATTTGTAAATATTCGTAATATTTTTGTAATTGTCGTATATCTAGTTGTAATCATGTTTGCCACCGAGCATTAGCTCAAAGCGAACTTTAATAAATCTATCTATCTACACGCCCGGAATGTATTCAGGGGCACAGCCACCTATTAGGCTGCAAGGCAGAGTCTACCCAAACATTTAATGAAAAACAAAAACTGTTTTCATTACTTCATAATAGCCTGATTGATATGTTCCCAATTCACAATTACGTTTTGGCCCTTGCTGCATGGAGAGCGAGTAGTGTTGAAAAACCTCTTGAAAGTGGTACAAAATAACAATTTTCACCCGTAACTAACCAAAAATAACGCGATGAAGGTGTATAAGATGCAATATTTTAAAGAAATGCTTCATAAATCTATTTCGATGCCGTATAACGATGTGATAATTTTGGTATCTGGCTGCATTTAAAATTCTCGCTTATATTGTGACGCAAACTAGTGTCTGAAGCTCATTGGCTAAAGTCGGATACCATGCGCAAGAGCCCCTCCTGCTTGGTTTCAAGAAGGCTGGCCTGGGCTGACCTTTCGGGAATCCTCGAGTGCGTTGGTGTCCTGTGGCGGACTCACGTCTCAGACACACACACACACACATACACCAAGTCAACTTATTGGAATGACTAACCTCTTGTCCAAAACTAAGACGCTTAAAGGAGAGACAAGAAACGGTGGGCCGCTGAAAGTGCAATAAAATGACGGTGCCGATAATATACAGTTCGCTACCTCATACTCAGTCATTTGGATGATGATAATAATAACAACGATAATAATAATAATAATAATAATAATAATAATAATAATAATAATAATAATAATAATAATAATAATAATAATAATAATAATAATAATAATAACATTATCCCGATAATTGTTTCCAGCACCGGAGTCATCCCTAGGAGTCTGATTGGGGGCCTTAAGCAACTGGGTTTGAATGAAGATCTGTACAAACCCATGCAGAAGGCTGTTGTTATTTCAACAACAAGAATAGTACGGAAATTCATGGGAAACAATGTATTATAAATTCTTTTTAAAAAATAGATGTATTGTGCTTTGATTTTGTATATCTGTGCAATTCATTCAAATGTGCCAATAAGATGAGAAAATAATAATAATAATAATAATAATAATAATAATAATAATAATAATAATAATAATAATAATAATAATAATAATAATAATAATAATAATAATAATAATACGTAAATCTGTGCTGGATCCTACCCAGAGAAAATTATCACGCTACGCTACTGAATATATCCACCTAACATTTACGGCCGTTGGATCTTCAGGCCGAGCTAGCAGATTAAGGGTTGAGGTATGTGCCTGGTAAGGATAAGCGTTACTGGGAGGTACACGGTGAATGGATCTGCCTTGCTCTCGATGCCTCTTCGTTTAGGATCAGAAAAGGACAACTCCTGGGTGCAAAACGCGTTTACCTTCCGCGCTCCAGTCTCGCCAAGTAGGCCAGGAGCCACGACTGGAAGGGCATGGCTTGAAAATTGATGGATAAAAACCACGCATAGGGTAAACTTGAACCAGTGACCCACCGGATTGACACTGTCACTGCACACCTGCCTTACGGTAACATTTCTTACAAATCATAACAATAACAAATTTCTGCATTTAACAAAAGTAAACGCGTGCACATGACCGAGGCCCCTTGAAAAGTTGAAAGTAGCCCCTTACGTATCAAACGTTTTATATTCGTAAATATGTTTAATTCCTAATTTCCCTCTTTTTAAATTGACAATTTGTGGAATCGTTATATTTTTTCGGAAAGAGGCTCTCCAAACCATCTGACAACTCCGTAAAAGGTTCAACATAAAATCAATTACATACATTCATCTGTGGGTCGGAGGTATAGGACACTATGTCACATTTACTAAACAGGAGAGCAGTTTGAAGATGTTTTACTTTGGTATTTGAAGTGGAATTTGTGTTGTTTAAAAGCGCTGTAACTTCGCCGATTCTTGATGTAGGACATAGCGTTGTATTCCTCTGAATAGAGGTCAAGAAACCCATATGATTGTGCCATTAATCCCATTTCGGCCAAAAGGGATATAGTGTCCTACACCTCCCACCCACAGAATTACATCATTAATTATAATTTAATTCTCCTTATAGCATTTAGTAACTAGTAAAATATGTCATACTCATAGTTAAATAAAAATGTTAAATAGAAAAGGGGCACAAAAACGTAGTTGCTCCATCTCATTTTAAGCCTTTGAAGGCTAGGGATAACTTCGGTTTGCCGGAAATCCATATGCTTCTAATATGCAGACAGTGACTTGTATCCCCTGTGTATACGTCAATGATATTTACACGATTTATGCGGAAAAAACGTAGGAGATGTATGACAAAGGCGATGAGGAACGGGTTACTAAAGTCTACACGAACTTTCGACAATTTTTCGTGTACGCAGAAATTTTAATATGTAAGAGACAAATGCCATTTCTCTTAAAAAAGTATTCGACGATTTCTGTAACTATCCATTTTTATATTTATTTTTTACGACAGCCACTAACACCCTATTTGGTATTGATGAAAACGAAAGAAACAGGCGAGGATAAACGTGTTAGTTAATATACTTGTACACATTCGCAAACAAGTTGAAAAGCGAAATATCATACTTTAACACTAATGGTGTTAAAACAGCCTATACTTCCTCTCATTATTTCTAACTTTTTCAATTTAAAAAATGAGGGATTTCAAAGAAAATGAGACCAGTGCCATTCTTTTAAGCGTTATTTACCCGATCATATGCTATCTGAGGACAATATTTAATCAAAGAATTTCGAGTTTTTTTTTGAGAAAATTTTGAAAATGTTGAGACTTTATGCAAGTTACCCCTCAAAATCGAAATTTCCATTTCAGACTCACAAGTCTTTGAGTTTGTTTAGGTTGATCGGGCAATATCAATTTTGAAGGCAATCGTGTTAGATACAAGCATTGACCATAGTCAAGACGCACAGACATACGTTTTGCCGACAATCTTTTTTCGGTATCGAGGGTCCTCAAAACATGGATTCTAACTACACAACGTGTTAGAGGAAGTAATTTACTATATATATATATATATATATATATATATATATATATATATATATATATATATATATATATATATTACAACATAAATTATTTTACATTCACAATCGTATCTTGAAACAAGACACAGCGTAGCAACGTGATTTTACATTGTGAATGTAAAATCATTTATGTTGTAATAAATGTATTTGTGACTGTCTATAAAAAGTAATTATTGGAACTTTTATTAAGAAAAAAAGGAGGAAGAGAAGCTCTTTCATCCCCCTTGGTAAACAATGAACTCCTTGGAAAACAACTCCTGTTTGCGAAGTTCTATCAATTGTAAATGCTTTGTCGATCAATCATCGAAAGCGATGTTTTTGAGGTCATGGTCAGGAAATTGAAAGGTCGATAACTCGCACCTGAATAGCTAGAACCCGGCACAGTTGAACAGTCTGTAAAGTTGTCGTAGTCAAATTTGCTTAAACATATTTGTAGATTTTTATGTTTCCTTTAGTTATTTGCGTTTAAAATTAATCTAAACTAAATTGAGATTATCTAGCCTTCTTTTGTTACATGTCTTCTGTTTTTGTGTAATTGACGCTTTGAAAGATCAGTGTAGAAAAAAACAAGATGTATCCCTTTTTTCTTCACCAGGGCCCGGCAATAAGAGATTTTTGTCGAAAAATGGCGTTTTTTTCCCGCAGCATTAATACTTTCTCTATATTGCAGAAGCAGTACGCGAGAAAGTAAATTAGATACCATATTTCACTACTTTGTAGTTGTGGAGATACAGAAAAGAAAGCGAGAGATATGGGCATAAAAATGTAATGAAGTGCATGATAATTATATCCAAGCGCATACTCAGGTTTTCTCGATTATAAAATTAAAAACAAGAAATTGCAGTTCATCTTTCCCTATCTGATCACCTTTAAACTCTTATTTTGATTTTTGATAATAAGAAAAATTCTCTCAATACCATGAAGTCTGTAAGAAGAAGACTCAAAGCCGGCGGAGGGGGTTATAGTTACAAGAGAAATAGATTCATTAAATAAAAGCAATGAAATAAAACTAATAATAATTTTAGGAGAGAAACAGAAACAGGGCTATAAAAATCGACACTTATTCCAATCCCCGTGATGTGAACCAAAAGCAATGTACAAGAAAACGAGCCGTCCTCAACCATTACACCAAACCTTAGTTTTACCACTGTCGACCCCCAGCTCCACCACGCATAGTTCAGAGACCGCCCTCTCTTCCCCCATCAACACTCATCCCCGCGCATCGACCAGAAGCCTAGCGTGGTGGGGCAACTCACCGTCGTCTCCAGCTTCTGCCCGTTGGCCCACACATCCAACGTGTCTCGCTCTGAAACAAAAACGCAGAGCCGTCTCTCGTTCAGTCGCATTGTTACAATAAGCAATAGATACAGAATGCTCAAATAAACATTGCCAGTCCCAAATAATGCGCACTACATTTTATAGTTCCAGGTTTTAAGTCGTGAATTTAATTCAGAATTAATTGTGAATTTTATTAAAGGATCGACTGATTCCTAAACAAGAAATAATGTATTCAATCAGAAAATAAGAGAAAGTGAATGTCCATATTAAAATCATCAGCAAAAGTAGAATATACTAATTCGGGAATCTGATCCTTTTAAGCATTCTGTATAAGATCTATAAAATAACTTTTAAAAGTAGAATAAGAAGTTCATGAACCAAAGAAATATATCGTTCCAAAGATAAAACTATCCAGAATTCAATTCATATATTTCTAATTACTAAATAATACATAATTTGAAACACAATGTCTATTCAATATTGCGCAATAAAAATATATTTACAATAAAGATTAGATAGAAATGGAGTTTGCTTAGTTATTATTCATTGCTCAGTTCAGTTTTGAAAAACAACGAAAAAATAGAACACTCGATAGTATTTATCCCGATGTCTCCAAATAAGAACCAAAGACTTTACAGAAGAACATAAAACAAGAAAAACAAGGTATATACGACACAAAATTCGCATTTATTTAAATAAAATGTTGGAATATTTCACCATTTCGTGGCTAAGAACTAGTGGAGCCACAACTCCACATATTTTCTCGCATTATTTCTGACTTGTAATTTTCGAAAATTCAGAAAGATCGACGGAAATAAAACATGTCCCTTTGTTTTAAGCGTCCTTTGCTCAATCCGAGGAGAAAATGTTTGAACAATTTGAAACCATTTTTGAGAAAATGTTCTTCTTATAAATTACGTTAACTTCAAACAGATTACGCGAAAACCTTTTTTTAAATCGTACATGATCGTTTTTAAAGATCTCATTTTTATAACAGATGTCATTCAAGACAAAAATATCTATTTTCAATATTGTACTTTTCCAATGTCAAATTTTTGCAATTTGCAAACATACAGAGTTCGCCGAAAATAGGAATCGCAATATATTATTTTTACCGCTCTTTAATAAATACAAGAAGAAATTTTAAAGAAAAAACTTGGAGCCGTTTTTGAGAAAATAATTGTTTAAAAATTGCCTTTATTTCACGCAAAATTACGCAAAAACTATTCGTATTTTCGGAAGAGTGTAGGTGATCTTATTTCAATGTCTTTGAACAACAGATTTTTATTAAGGAAAAATCTGTCTTCAATACTGTAGTAGTAGGAAGACGTCTAAAAAATTCGGGATGTTTCGAATATTCGGAGAATTAAACGAAAATGAGACATGCGACACTTTATATGTGTTTTTTGTTCTTTTCGAGAAAAAAATTAAAGAAAAAATGTGGATCGATTTTTGATAAAATTTTGAAAATGTTGAGGGTTCATGTAAAGTACCCCACAAATTAAAATATCTCTTTCAAATTCAAAAAACCATGACATTATCCAGATCGATCGGGGAATATCTATTTTGGTGAAAATTTTCTCTACCGTTTAGCCGCTAACGTAGTTCACAGAAAGACAAACAATTTTCGTTATCATCGATCCACAAACTTGCTTCTGACTACAGGACGTGTTAGAGGAAGTAACTCACTGCACTTCACTTTTTGTTTTATTGAATCGTTGATTCAATATTTTCGGTACTAGGAACCTACAATACGAATTTTTTTCGGCGAAATATCCCGCATTTTTGCTTTACATAATTCTCTCTATACTACATATGTAGTATACCCGAAAATAAAAAAGGAAATATAACGAATATAAAAATGAAATACAAATGTGTCACGAAGTTAGATTGTTATTGGAAACATTATTTTGTAGGAATTCCTTCAATTCGAATATTTGAGATTTGTACATAGATATAGGTAGATTTATTAACGTATGCTTTGAGCATACGGCATTCAGTGGCAAACTAATATTATAATTGTCTTACAGCACACAAACTATCTATAGATTAAACTACCAACACCCTTTGACGAATTGCAGCCCCAAATTCTTTCCCATTTAAAAAGGTGAAGCTCTTGTATATTCAACAAGTTGTGCTACAGATTGGCATAGACTTTCTTGCAGTAAAATTCTCAAATGTCCTTGATGTGAACTGGCTATAATATTGAAGAAGAGTAAAATCTCGTCCTAAATAGCAATTTTCATTAAAATATATGGAGCCGTTTTTGAGAAAATGGTGTTTAAACGTAATTGGAAATGCGAAATTTGAGACACATTTTCATAGAAAATTGTTGAGTTTTCTGTAAACTTCATTTAAAGTAATTTGAGGCTCTTTAGTTGATAAATGCAATAGTATTTACAAATTGCTGGATATGTGCATATTAACGACGTGAGAGATATTTCCAGAAAATGACATTTGTGTAATTATTTAAAAAACAAAACAATACCCCAAAATGAACATTACGTCCCTTTTAACAGTGCAATTAGCACTACCCGTCGGAAAAGTTTGAAAAAAATTGGAGCCATTTTTGAGAAAATGGCGTTTGAGCGTTTCTGAAAATGCGGAATTTTGAACTCATTTTAACAGAAAACTGTTTAGTTTTGAGAAACTTTATATGACATTATTTGAAGCACCTGTACTCATAAATAAAATAACAAATTGCAATTAATGTAAATATTAGCGACGTGAGAGACAAGTAAAAAAGTACGTTTTTGTAATTTTTAAAAACAAAAGAATAGTGCAATATGGCATTTTTATAATCATATAGAGTGCATTTAGCACTATCACTGTCAAAAGTTTAACGAAAACTTGGGAAAATCATGAGAAAATCTTATTTTTGAGAAAATCTTATTTTTGTAATTTTTTTAAATTGCAAAAATTGCACGCAATATCGCGCGAAATCTACTAAAAGTTTGAAAATAATGTATATGACAATGAAAGAACTAATTATGGACAACAAATTTCATTTGAAGGAAACACCTTTATCTTCAATTTTGTAGTTCTAGGAAGATGCCGAAAAAATTTCAAACTTTTGCAATTATCAAAAATTCAGAGTTAACAGTGACAATAGGACCTATGCCATCTTTATAATTTTTTAAATTTTATTATTAAAGGAATTTTTAAAAAATTTGGAGTCATTTTTGAGAAAATTTTGAAAATATCCTTGTGACTTCATGTAAAGTACCCTCAAAAATTAATGAATGTTTCTCAAAATCACAGAGCTTCGGCTCAGGCCATATCGATGGAGGGTTATTCAGTTGAGAAAAACTCGTACAAATAGTTCAGGCGTTAGTGTTGCTCACATACACCAGACAGTGGGACGGACGTTTTGAAAAAAAAAAACTTTTTTGGGGGGGGTGTACATATATAAAGAAAGTAAAAATAAATTATTGACTCTTTTTCTCCCTTTCACTCCTGTGACCCAAACCTGAGTTGGGATTCGACTTACGATTTGGATCGTGGCAGAGATGAAATTTATAAGTACGCTCTCTCTCCCTCTTTCTCTCTATATATATGTACATATAATATTATATATATATATATATATACAAATATATATATATATATATATATATATATATATATATATATATATTTGTAGCCCCATCCAAGTACGGGCTACAGCGCTTCTTGGTTGCGAGGGAGGCGAGCAGCGGCGTAGTTTGAAATGCGCGCTCCATGTAGGACGCGGAAGTCTCGAGGGTGGCAAACAGAGTTCGCTGATGCAGAAGTCAATGTCGACACTTTGCTTGCGCCCCCCAAAAAAGGTTCTTTCTTTATTGTGTGAGCAACCGACCGGAGAGGATGGTGGAGCGGCCCGAGACGGGAGTGTGGAGCAGTGCTGTGGTGGTCTTATGTGGGATGTAGCTCTCCACCACAAAACATGAGAGACCGGGAGCGGTAGCTCAGTGCATCAACTGATGGCACTGCAGCGCCTCTGACCGGGAGGTCCTAGTGTTACACTCTCCACAATGGCAGGATTTTGGGCACTAGCTTTTCAGCTAGGTCGCTGTCTGAAGGAGAATTCTAGCGGCCGGCTGCTCTGATCGGTAGTTTTCCGTTGTTTCTCCGATCAACACTAGGCGAATGCCGGAGCAGTACCCTAATAAACGGGCCACGGACCGCGCGCGCTCTTTCCTTCCTCTTCCTTTCCCTATCCTCTCCCCTTACACACACACACACACACACACACACACTTACACTAACATGCACTACACTACCACATATTTCGGGAGACGGGTCGGGAGCTTAGAGCTTGTCCCGGCTGGGGCGGTGCCCCGTTGGTGGGAGAATCCTGGTAAGGGGGAAACCCCGCTAGCCGACGGTAGGTCGGCGCCGGCTCTCGCCATCCAGAGGGAGAAGATCAACGCCCTCTCCCGAGAAAAAAACATGGACTATACTTACGGGACTAATGACCTACGCTGTTGACGTGCCCGGAATCACTAACCAACCAACCAACAAAACATGAGAGGAGGTAAATGGAAAACTATGTACTTGAGTTTGTTGTCGAGAGGTTGTGTAGTGTTCGAGGTGTATAGAGGTTTAATTCACGAGGAGAGGTTGTGTAGTGTTCGAGGTGCGTTGAAGGATGAAGGGACAGAGACGTGCAGAGGTAACTGGATGGAAGAGTGGGAATATACGTGTACTGGAGTCCCAAATGATTAACGTGGGTGCAAGTAAAGTATTTAATTCACGGTTGTATAGTTGAATTGTGTAAGTGTGAGGTTAGAGAATCAATCTTTCCTGAGATGCGGTACTCCAATTTGGAATTGTGAAAGTATTGTAGGTGCGAGTCCTGACATTTGAAGCGCCAAGAGACATTCTCTGACTGTTCTTTTGCAGGATGTGTAATATTATTTTAAATACAAGATGTTATGTTGCATTATTCTAAGTTGGACTTAAAGAAACTGATAAATGAATTTGTGCATATTAATGTATCAATTTTCAATCACCAATATGCATATGTGGATTGTGAACCAATTATTTATTAATGGGAAAAGAGCTTGAAGAAAGATGAACTTTCACTTTCATTAACTGGTACTGTTGACAATTATGTGCTTTCTATTTATATTTTATACTGCAATTTTCTTACTATGAGGAATGTGTCGAAAGTTGTCAATTTCTGTTAAGTTGGGGATGAATTTCTGCAGTTTCTCTGTGGTAGTGCAATATTTTATTAAAGATTATTGAATATCGCAGATTGTGAAAAAAATACCTGAGTGGAAGGAGGATAGTTACACAGCTATTTCTACTGCCATAACATTTAGGCAAAATGGTTATTCATGAATTTCTTCTGATTGTAATTTGTATGATGTGATTTCATGGCATGTAGAATTAGCATGCGACATGATTGCTACGTGACCCTGCAGGGTAAAGAGGGCAGAATATTGCAATGATTACTTGTATGGTAATGAACTAGTATTATCATTTAAGAGTTTGGGGATTGATACTCCAAACTTTCTTGAGTATTTATCAAAAGGAATGAAAAACTTTTTCAGTTTTGAATCTTCTTTTTCCTTATAATTTTTGGAGAATTGGTACGGAATATTTATTCTAGAGTTTACATTGTAAATTAAATTTCTATCACTGTGTGTTGATCAAGTTTGGAGGTAAATTTTTTATTGAAAATAAAGGAATTGTTTTAAACAATGTAGAATTCTGAATTGTTTTGGTGTAAATGGACATAATTGTTGTATGGAAGGATAATGTCCATTCCAAATGAGTGAGTTATTTGTTCAAAGTAATTAATTTGATTTTCCCACATTTTTTAAAGAAAAAATTAAGCCATTGCAATCCTCAGAATAGTTTTAAAAACATTAATTCTGTATTGTGGGTGGTATTTTTTGTTTTTGTTATTGTTTTTTTTAGTACAGGAAGCCAAACAACTGTACACTGTAGAAACACTATTTCGGTATTGTCTTTTTTGTTTTTTAGGGACATGCAGATGTCTGTGTTACCACTGTTCTTTATTAAATGTCGTTGTTTGTTTCTCGAAACATTGCACTTTCTTTTCTTTTCGTCGTAAGGGTGTGGAACAACACAGGCAAGAACCTCGCTCCTTTAGTTCCCTATTTCCTATTGAGGAAATATAATATTATATATTTCAAATTAAAACCGGAAAACTTTCGTTGGGGTATGTAAATGAAAACATTAAATATTATCTTCCATAATGTAAAAACGTTTTCTCTAATGACTAATAACAATTGATGTGGATTAAATAAGATTCATAAAAGTCTTTCTATCTCATTTTCAAAAACGTTTCCTCCTACTCTTGTCCCGCTCTTAATACATCCTGACTACGCTCATGACGTTTCCGATGTCAAAAACAAAATTAGACCACTAAAGTTCATTCTCTGCTCTGAAGCATAGCTGCCGGTCGATAGGGAAACCGCATCTGGTTTCTTGACAACTTGCGTGCACGTCACCAACTGATTAAAGTGGTGCTGTGACATTTACAACCTCCTTGCACAGTCTCACGGAGTATACCCATCCTCACCGCAGGCTGCCATCAACCTGCCCTTTGCACAAGCGCCGAGGGCTGAATCATTCAATAGAAATCGATTGCCGGTACGCTTTGAACGCTCGTTGAAGGCAAACCGACGTGCTTGTCCAACATTCTCTAGATCTTCACCAGTTTTCGAGATAATGGATCTTACCTTGGGAATCGAGAAAGAGGACTGAGTAACATCGTTTAAAATAAATACATGACTATTTCAAAAGAAGGTAAATTCAGTCCCATTAGATTTGACGTCATAAATAACCACCACTTACACCTTCATTTAGATATTTTTCCATGTTTATTGCTAGTCGGATTGCACAATGAGTATACAATCTTAACTAAACCCTTCCAGTAAAGAGACAAAAATTCAGATAGGTGATGGAAAAACATGGATTTTAACGAATTATATTTATCGAAACTCTGAAGCTCTTTTCGAAACACATAGGTCATGCTCCGTTATAACGTTCGTGGTAAATAAAATAAAAGTCTAGTTCATGTTCGAAGGGAAGGCTCAGATGAAGACACGCTGCCCCTGCCAACCTGCAATACGCAATGACCTGAAACATTGCGGGTTGCTTTAAGAAATCATAAATGCAGAAATAGCGTTTTTACAACTTGAACCCACATTTTAACCGTTAAGGGTACAAACTTCTAAAAATTCGTAATTAGTAGACATCGGATGTTTAGGGAAATGCCTATTTTTTTCTAGAGAACTTATTTAAAGGCTGATAATATATATCCAGGAATCATGACAAATGATAACATATGACGAAGTTTTATAATGCTTATTTTTGCTTATTTTAGCATAAATGCCTATTTTTTGCATAAATACCTTTTTAGGACTTTTTTTGCCTTTTATTTATTATATTTATATATACTGCTAAGATATCGGAAAATCGGTGATGGTCCAACGTGACCATTCATTATGAAACCTTCAATTCACGTCTTGAAATTTAAAATTACGAGAGAATTCCTTAAAGTATACCAACTGATTTTTCTCCATTTCCCTATTTCATAAATACCAGCCATGATCTGAGAACATGGACGATTGACAATACACCGGCGGAACCGAAATTTTAAGTGGAAATAACTATAAACTCCCAGAAGGTTTCAGTGTTGCTAGTGTTGGGCTGCTAAAATATATGCTAGTCACATCGTTCAGATATCCTTCTCCGCATTCAAACTGATTTTGTCTTCCAGTCGTCGCAAATTTGAAATTGTGATCCTTGAAAAGTTACTGGTAATATGTAAATATTACTGGTAAATGGAAACTATTAAGAATAAAATGTAGAAGAGTTGTAAATATGTAAATCTAGTTTTACATTAAAATATACGAACTGGTTTTGTGCATTTAAGTTTACAAAATAATATAACAAAAATTACAATTTTTCCTTTTTATTTTGTATGTAACTTATGACAGTGCCTTTTTTCTCCTTATTTTTGACTTTTTAAGTGCCTTTTTAGGCGCCTAAAAGACGATTTTTTAGTGCCTAAACATCCGATGTCTAGTAATTAGTGTTGATTCGTATATTTAAAATTTTACATATCTATATTCAGTAGTTTTGGATCTGATACGTACGTCAATCAGTTTCGACTTTTATTTTAAGAGAGAGAAAGAGAGAAAGAGAGAGAGAGAGAGAGAGAGAGAGAGAGAGAGAGAGAGTGAGAGTGAGTGAGAGAGTGTGTGAGAGAGTGAGTGTGTGAGAGAGAGAGAGGGACAGAATAATTTAGAGAACATGTTCCTCTAATAAAATGCGTAAAAAAACTCCCTAGGCGAGAGGCGTATTAAGGCGCAAAGTGCAAACAATTGCCAGCGACCTCTAAAAGCGCTCCCGAATGCAAACAATGACGGGCCCGGCGGGGAGCCACACCGACGGCGATGCTACATCGGCAACAAAACATCGATGTTGGCAAACATCGATGATCAAAATTAAAACCTCGATATTAATAATACATCAACAAAAATCCATAAGTTAAAAAAATTAAATGTTTTAAAGCTAGCTTATTAACCTTTAACAATAAACTCATACACAAGAAAAATTTAAGTTGACAGTGCCAGTGTATATTAATTTTGTAATTAAAATTTAACTGAAAACTACGTTGAAAAATTTACGCTCCATGTGCGAAACACTAGAAAAGCCGAAGGAAATGCCAGGATATCAAGATCATCTGGGGAGAGAGATAGTCTGCTCTTTGAAGATAGTTCAAACCGCGTTCATGTGGTTCGAACACAGACAGTGGTACCATTTGTTACTAATTCACATTTTCACTTTCGCAAAATTGTGATTATGGGACTTTTTCATGCACGAAAAAACATAGAAACATTGAGCATAAAACAATGCTTGTGTAAAAAAACACATTTTTTATAGAAACAGCAATATTTTGAAAACATCGGCTTCGAGGTCGCATCTCAAACTGACAATACCAGGATCTATTCCCCGTTCACCCTAAGAGAAAAGTGGATGCAAACAATAGCGCGTGATTTTGGACGCTTGCCATTGGTTGGTTGACGCGCTACAACCTCAGGCGTGCTTGATAGATTGATTGATTTTTTCGTGTTTCCGGGCACGTCATCTGCTTTGGTCATTAGTCCCGTTCGTGTAGTACATGTTTTTTTCGGGAGATGGCGGTGATCTTCCCCCGCTGGATGGCGAGATTCGGCGCCGACCCTTCGTCGGCTAGCGGGGTTTCCCCCTAACCAGGACTCTCCCACCAGCGGGGCACCGCCGCAGCCGGGACAAGCTCTAAGCTCCCGACCGGTCTCTCCGGAATATATAGAGCTTGTCCCGGCTGGGGCGGTGCCCCGCTGGTGGGAGAGTCCTGGTTAGGGGGAAGCCCCACTAGCCGACGGTAGGTCGGTGCCGGATCTCGCCATCCAGCGGGGGAAGGTCACCGCCATCTCCCGCGAAAAAACCATGCACTACACTCACGGGACTAATGACCAAAGCAGTTGACGCGCCCGGAAACACGAATAAATAAATCAATCAATGCATCTAGTTGTATGTAGAACGCATCGTCTATTGGAGGAGGGGGGTCGAGGCGTGATGATTAACGTATTCACATTTCATCGCTGATTCCGAGTTCGATCCCTGGACAATCCATGCGACATTTAAAGAGGGCAAAGCAAACTCAGTGGTATTTTGTAGTTTCTTCTATTTAAAAATGTATCCATAATCATTCATCTCTTTATCAGTATCGGTATTATCTGTTAATTAGTTCATACCTCATGTTGCTCAAATATGCGGCAGAAGTGTAGGCCCGATTCGAATATTTTTCCAAAGTATTTTTCTTGAGTGGGTAGGTTTGTCTCCACTCACGGCATGCATTTGATGAAAGCGTAGTTCGGTTGACTGATTGATGTTTCAGGGTGTGTCAATCGCTAAGGTCATTAGTCCCGTAAGTGTAGTGCACGTTTTATCGTGGGAGGTTGCCACGAATTTTTTTCCGCTGGATGGCCAGATCCGTCACCAACCTATGTTGGCTTCAAGGGGTTCCTGAATCAGGGATCTCCCACCAGCGGGGCACTGCCTCAGCCGGTACAAGCTCTAATCCCTTGACTGGTCTCCCTGCTTATTTGGTAGTGTAGTGCGTGCAAGTGTGAGAGCATAAGTAAGTGGTGAGGATAAGAAAAGGAAGGGGAAGGAAAGATTGCGCGCGGCCCGTTTCGTAAGGTACTGCTCCGGCATTTGCTTGGGGCTGATCGGAGGAACCACGTAAAACTACCGATGAGAGCAGCTGGCTGCTAGAGTTCTCCAGACATCGACAGAATTCGACCTAGGTATCTAGCTAGTGTCAAAAATCCTGCCACCGTCGGGACTGGAATCCTAGGGCCTCCCAGTCAGAGACATCAATTGATGCCCTGAGCCACCTCAGCGTTCGGGCGTGGGCGCACTCACCGAGGACGACGCGGTAGGCTTCGGTGCCAATGTGCACGGCCCAGGTCTTGGTGGCGCGGTTCATGAGGTCTGCGTGGGCCTCGAAGGAGCGGCCGTTGACCAGCAGCTCGTAGCAGTAGGAGAAGCCTCCCACCGGCTCCACTCGCAGCACGCAGCGCGCGCCGCCCACCGCGAACTCCTCGTCGCCCACCTGCAACCGCACCACTCCACACCACCCGCCCCCCCCCCCACCACCACCACCACACACACCACCCCTCCGCCCCACTCGCCCCCGCGCACCCCACACCACTCCACACCATTCACCTCCACGCACCCGCCACCACTCCACATCACCCGCCTCCACACACACACACCACTCCAAACCATTCTCTGCCACGCACCCGCCACCAATCCACACCACTCACATCCGCGCACCTACACTACTCCACACTATCCGTCTCAACGTACCGACCACGTCGGTTCCACCTCACCGAATACACCACACTGCGTCCACCTCACCACAACAGACACACCTCACTCCCCACACCGCACCCCCCACACCGAATCCGCCACACCTCATCCAACACACATCATACACCACCCAGAATGCACCACACCGCATCCACTACACTGTATCCGCCCCACCGCAACAGATACACTGCGCTCTCCCACACCGAATCCAACACATCATCCATCACACTGCACTTGCCTCACCGCATCAGCCACACTGCATTCACCATCTTGCAACTACCACCCCGCATACACAACACCGCATCCACCAGACTGCATTCGCCTCACCGCGTCAGCAACACCTCATCCACCACACCGGATCATTCACACTATCCGACTCACCGCATCCCCCACCCCGCATTCATCACTCCTCATCCACCACCCCGCAAACACCAGACTGCATTCGCCTCAACGCATCAGCAACACCTCATTCACCGCACCGCATCATTCACACTATCCGACTCACCGCATCCCCCACCCCGCATTCATCACTCCTCATCCACCACCCCGCAAACACCACACTGCATTCGCCTCACCGCATCAGCAACACCTCATCCACCACACCGGATCATTCACACTATCCGACTCACCGCATCCCCCACCCCGCATTCATCACTCCTCATCCACCACTCCGCATACACCACACTGCATTCGCCTCACCGCGTCAGCAACACCTCTTCCACCACACCGGATCATTCACACTATCCGACTCACCGCATCCCCCACCCCGCATTCATCACTCCTCATCCACCACCCCGCAAACACCACACTGCATTCGCCTCACCGCGTCAGCAACACCTCATTCCACCACACCGGATCATTCACACTATCCGACTCACCGCATCCCCCACCCCGCATTCATCACTCCTCATCCACCACCCCGCAAACACCACACTGCATTCGCCTCACCGCGTCAGCAACACCTCATCACCACACCGGATCATTCACACTATCCGACTCACCGCATCCCCCACCCCGCATTCATCACTCCTCATCCACCACCCCGCAAACACCACACTGCATTCGCCTCACCGCATCAGCAACACCTCATCCACCACACCGGATCATTCACACTATCCGACTCACCGCATCCCCACCCCGCATTCATCACCTCATCCACCACCCTGCAAACACCACACTGCATTCGCCTTCACCGCGTCAGCAACACTCCTCATCCACCACACCGATTATTCACACTATCCGACTCACCGCATCCCCCACCCCGCATTCATCACTCCTCATCCACCACCCCGCAAACACCACACTGCATTCGCCTCACCGCATCAGCAACGCCTCATTCACCGCACCGCATCATTCACACTATCCGACTCACCGCATCCCCCACCCCGCATTCATCACTCCTCATCCACCACCCCCTGCAAACACCACACTGTATTCGCTCACCGTCAGCAACACCTCATCCACCACACCGGATCATTCACACTATCCGACTCACCGCATCCCCCACCCCGCAAACACCACACTGCATTCGCCTCACCGCATCAGCAACACCTCATTCACCGCACCGCATCATTCACACTATCCGACTCACCGCATCCCCCACCCCGCATTCATCACTTCTCATCCACCACCCCGCAAACACCACACTGCATTCGCCTCACCGCGTCAGCAACACCTCATCCACCACACCGGATCATTCACACTATCCGACTCACCGCATCCCCCACCCCGCATTCATCACTAGGATATTTGCCATCCTTAGGATGCTTGCCATCCTTAAGATGTTTGCCATCCTCAGGATGCTTGTCATCCTTAAGATGTTTGCCATCCTTAGCATGTTTTGGCAATAAAATATCGTTGTGAAGAAAACATCGAAAGCAAAATATCAATTAAATCAGGATTCACTGGATAAATCAAACATTACAAGAAAAGAAACGGTGGTCTGATGGAAAACATCCATGTTTCAAAAACATAGATTTCTTTTTTGCTATCCCTAGGATGTTTGCCATCTTTAGGATGTTTTCGCAACAAAATATCGATGTGAATAAAACATCGAAAGCCAAATATCACTGTTCATATATCGATGTTTCTGGTGGAAAACATCGATGTCCCAAAAACATAGATTTCTTTTTTGCCATCCCTAGGATGTTTGCCATCTTTAGGATGATTTCGCAACAAAATATCGATGTGAAGAAAACATCGAAAGCCAAATATCGATGTTTCTGGTGGAAAACATCGATGTTCCAAAAACTTCGATTTCTTTTTTGTCATCCTTAGGATGCTTGCTATCCTTAGGATGTTTGCCATCCCTAGGATGTTTGCCATCCTTAGAATATTTTCACAACAAAATATCGATGTGAAGAAAACATCGAAAGCCAAATATCGATGTTTCTGGTGGAAAACATCGATGTTCCAAAAACATGTTGTGTTTTTGGGGGAGTCATCCGTAGGCGCGTGGGACTGACCAGCTTGAACATCCAGTCGCGGCGCAGCACCTCCTTGCCGTCGACGCGCAGCACGCGCTTGCCGGAGGTGGTGCCGTGCTCGAACTCGATGCGGTGCAGCCCGTCCTGCAGCGGCACCTCCCACACCGCCACCTGGTCGCCGCCCGCCATCCCGCCGGCGCCGCCCCTGCCCCGGCACAACCACACTCTTACACTCAACGATTTAAAATTTAATTTGAAAGTAAAATCTTTTTCCGCTGCACAACTGTTTCTATGCAATTAAAGACTATAATGATCATCAAGAAGAAAAATAATGTTTAATTTATCAAAACAATGATATAGTATAATGAATTAGTGTACATTTGAATTGTATATTTGTTTTAAAAAAGGCATAATTTCATTAAGGAAAAATTAATATTGTAGTTGCAAGAACTCGAAAAAAATTTGAACTTTTCCAATTTTACAGGATTTAAACGTACGAAACGAAATTAACGAAAATTTGACGTTCTTCACTTTTAAGCGTCTATTACTCTCTCGAGGATAACGTATAATAAAAAATGTGTAGCCATTTTTTGAGAAAATGTTGAAATTGTGAAGGTTTTATGTAAAATCAAAATATTCCGTTTCAAATTTGAAGGGTGTTGGATATGGCCAGATCAATCAATAAATATTAATTTTGGAGAAAATCGTCCGGACGATAGCGTCGACTATTATACACGGGGTGACTGAGACGTTTTGCGGTAAACCATTATTTCCGTGTCAAGGTCCTACAGAATGTGAATTCTAACTTGCAAAGAATTTTTTTTAGTGCATACTATAAGGAACAAGAATTATCCACTTTTTCGGTGTCATGGCCCCGCAATTCGAGATTTTCTTTGGAAAATTGTTAGTTTTTGCGGAAGCATTGCAATGCTTTCTCTGTACTACGTACGTAACAGGCGAGATCTTCAATATTGTAGTTGAATTAATGTGCTGAAAAAAATTTAACTTTTGCAATTTTCGAAAATTCAAACAATTCCACGAAAATGGGTCTGGTGCTATTTGTGTAAGAATTGTTCTTCGTTCTGAACAAGAAAAAATTTAAGAAACAAATTGGAGCCAGTTTTGAGAAAAATTTTAAAATATCGTTGGTGCTTCGTGAAAAATACCATCAAAAGCTTATTTGTTTCTAATTCAAGGGGCAGCAACATCAACCTGTTCATCATTAAAAAAATATCAATTTTAGTGAAATTCTGCAGATGGTTTAGCCGGTAGTGTTGTTCACAGACAGACGGAAGGACAGATAGACAGACAGGCTTTTTCTGTAAACCATCTTCTCGATATCAGAAGCCCAAAAAAGTGGATTGTGACTATACAACGTGTTAGAGAAAGTAATTTATGTATGAAGAAACAAGAATTATCCACATTTTTGTTGTCGGGGATCTACAATACGAATGGTACTTTTCTCTGTTGCATTACATAACCTTATCTAAATTACGTAAATAGTATGTGAGAAAATAAACCATGTATCCATAATGTAACAGTGTTTTGAAAAATATAATTATTTGAATAATCTCGGTAAAGTAAGCAAACATAGTAGACTCTGGCACACCTGGATGGGCGCGCGTTTCAATACTTCCTATACACTATGTAAGTAGTTTGTGAGGCAGCAAAACACGTATCCATAAGGTAACAGTATTTCGGAAAATGTAATTTTTCAATAAGCTCAGTGAACCAAGCGAATGTAGACTTTGGCGCACCTGGGCGGGAGGGCATCGCAGTTCTTTCTCTATACTGTATGAGGCAATAAAACATGTAACCATAAGGTAACAGTGTTTCGGAAAATGTAATTTTTCAATAAGCTCAGTGAAGCAAGCGAATGTAGACTTTGGCGCACCTGGGCGGGAGGGCATCGCAGTTCTTTCTCTATACTGTGTGAGGCAATAAAACATGTAACCATACGGTAACAATGTTTCGGAAAATGTAATTTTTCAATAAGCTCAGTGAAGCAAGCGAATGTAGACTTTGGCGCACCTGGGCGGGAGGGCATCGCAGTTCTTTCTTTATACTGTGTGAGGCAATAAAACATGTAACCATAAGGTAACAGTGTTTCGGAAAATGTAAATTTTCAATAAGCTCAGTAAAGCAAGCGAACGTAGGCCTTGAAGCACCTGGCGGGCGCGCTTTACAAGACTTTCTCTATATTACGGAAGTGGGGCAGTAAAACATGTATCCATACGGTACCATTGCTTTGAAAAAAAACGAAATCATGTGCATAAACTGTGTGAAATGGCTGACACACCTTGGGGGGCGCGCGTCCGCCACGAGGCCCGCGGTGAGCGCCGTCGTCGCCGCCACCGCCCGCGCGGACACGCCGCCGCCGCCGCCGCCGCTGCCGCCGCCGCCGCCCAGCGCCGCACGCTGCTGGTTGAGGCGCGCCGTCGCCGTCTGCCCCAGGCACAGCCCCGCCGCCGCCGCGGCCGCTGCCGCCGTCGCCGCCGCAGCCATCGATTCACTGCGCCCCGCAGGTCGATCGCCCGCGCCCCGCTCCGCCACCGCCGCCGCCGCCGCCGCCGTCGCGCTGCCGCGCACACCTGCGCGCGCCGCCACCGCCGCGCCGCGCTGCGCCGCTTCGACGCACAGTGGGTAAGAGGACACCAAAAGCCCCCATGGAATGTGGTCGATAAGAATACAGTGGAACAATAGTTGTTGAGTGGAGGAGAATTCTAACGGTCGGCTGCTATGATCGGTTGTTTTCCGTGGTTTCTCCGATCAACACCAGGCGAATGTCGGAGCAGTACCATCAAAAACGGGCCACGGATCGAGCGCGATTTTTCCTTCCTCTTCCCTGTCCTATCCTCATCCTTTAAACATACCCACTTACACTAACATGCACTACACTACCACATATTCCGGGAGACCGGTAGGGAGCTTAGAGCTTGTCCCGGCTGGGACGGTGCCCCGCTGGTGGGAGAGTCCTGGTTGAGGAAAAGCCCGCTAGCCGACGGTAGGTCGGTGCCGGATCTCGCCATCCAGTGGGGGAAGATCACCGCCATCTCCCGATGAAAAACATTCACCACACTTACTGGACTAATGACCTCAGTACCTTACGCGCCCAGAATCACTAACAATCAATCAATCAATTCTTGTTTGGTTTAATTGAGTCCCAGCACTATCTGGATAATCAAATATCCGGATAATTGGACAAATCATGAAAAAAATTCCTGAAGATCAGTATTTTTTTCTTTATCCCACACAACTTACGAAGTATGGACAAAGGATTGTAATGCTGCGGAAAATAACGGCGATTTTTCGACTGCAAACTCGAATTGTGAGGTGCTGATATCGGAAAATAAATCTTGTTCCCATGTGTAACAAATTACATCCTCTAACACAGTGTGTAGTCAGAATCCACATATTGTCGATCCGTACTCGTTTGTCGGCCTGTCTGTCCGTCAATCCGACCGTGAACAACATTAGTGTCTAATTTTCTCTAAAACTAATATTCCTTCGCCAGTCTAACCGACCTAGCGAACCTGCCAATTTGAATCCTATACATTTAATTTTTGGGAGTAATTCACATAAACGCTTAACATTCTCAATGTTTTCTCAAAAATGAACCAATATATTTTCATTAAATTTTGTCCTGATGGAAGGCAGGACGCATAGAAAATGCCACAGGTTTGATTTTCGTTGATTTCTCGGAATTATAGAAAGCTGAAAAGTTCAAAACTTTTCCGGTGTCTACCTACCACTACAATATTGAAGACAGATATTTTTTCTTAGTGAAATGTTTTCTTCAAAGCAGATCTTGAAATAAAATCGCGTATAATTCTTCAATAATATGTGTAGTTTTCGCGTATTTTTGCATAAAATACAGGCAATTCTACACTTTTTTCTCAAAAGAAGACTCCAAATGTTTTGTTGTTTTTTTTTCTCGGAAAGAGCAAATTACATTTACACATAAATTAATTACACTTAACCAGAAAGCGTGCTCATTTCATTACTTACAGTAAAATTGATCATTTTACAAAACGTTAAGAAAAGCTAACTTTAATGGACTCTGATTGATAGATTTTCCAGGGACGTCAACTGCTATGATCATTTGTCCCATTAGTGTAGTGAATGTATCCCTGGAGTTGGCGGTTTCCTACACCATTGGACAGTAACATCTGCACTCTAATTCATCAGTTTGCGGAGAATTTCCCCCTCCATGTATCTCCTCCAGCGGCACACCGCTTCCGTCGGGACAAGTTCTAAGTTTCCGACTGGTCTCCCGACACGTGCAGTAGTGTAGTGCAAGTAAGTGTGTGTGTGCATGTGTGTAGGTTAGGGCACGGGAGGACAAAGATCGCACCCTTTTGTTAGGCTATTGCTCCAACACTCTCTAACTATTCATCAAAGAAAACATGGAAAACTACCTATCGGGTCAGCTGACCGCTAGAATTCTTCTCCAGATAGCCGCTGAATGCAATTACGTAACATAGCTCGTATGATTGATTGATTGATTTTTTCGTACTTCCGGGCGCGTCAACAACTTTGGTCATTCGTCCCGTCAGTGTAGTGCATGTTTTTCTCGGGAGATGGCGGTGATCTTCCCCCGCTGGATAGCGAGATCCGGCGCCGACCTACCGTCGGCTAGTGGGGTTTCCCCCTAACCAGAACTCTCCCACCAACGGACGGGGCACCGCCGCAGTCGAGACAAGCTCTGAGCTCCCGACCGGTCTCCCGGAATATGTCGTAGTGTAGTGCATGTTAGTGTGTGTGTGTGTGTGTGTGTGTAAAGGGAGAGGATAGGACTAGGAAGAGGAAGGAAAGATCGCGCGCGGTTCGTGGCCCGTTTGGTAGGGTACTGCTCCGGCATTCGCCTGGTGTTGATCGGAGAAACCACGGAAAACTACTGATCAGAGCAACCGGCCGCTAGAATTCTCCTCCAGACAGCGACGGAATTCGACCTAGCTGAAAAGCTAGTGTCGAAAATCCTGCCGTCGTCAGGACTCGAACCTAGAACCTCCCGGTCAGAGGCGCTGCAGTGATAGCTCGTATGTCGTAACATGTCGAAAATCCGCTACCGATGGAAGTCGAACCCTCCGACCTCCAGGCCAGAGAGACTAAAGCATAGCAGCAATATTGGCTCTGAGAGAATTCGACCAGTCGCTCGCTGTCTTCGCAGATTCCAATGGACGATTGTGTTTGTTGAGTCCGTCACATATTCTGTGCATCGCCCCGGCATCATTTTCTGGATCACCGACTTTAAAAGTTCCGCAGTACGGCACGTAGACTGCAATTATTTATCATTACATTAAATTACTTCCAGACTCATGACTCGTTTGACATCACCTTCCAATAAAGTATTAATTATCGATTAGTAAGAACATCAAGTTATTTGGTTAGATTAAAAGTGAATTTTTCACAATAGGAAAAAGAACAATTGTTTAAAAAATCAATCCAATCCAAGGCGCGCATCACACATACAATCACAGTTTCATTTTAATACAGACACTGAAAACGTGCATACTTACGTACAAATAATTTACAGACACTAACAACCAAGACACCAACAACACTAACAACATACTTAAGAAGCACTACCCAACACTAACAACCATCATTTGTACAATAACACTTTAAGCTCTACGACGAGAACATACAGGCATTCATCCATTGCACCCACTCCACACTCGCACAGTATACACCTGTAGAGTAGCGGTCGTACGGAAAACCCACATTTCATCGCGACCTCGAAGATGGTATACCCCATCCCTCTTGCGCCGACTACGACACCACGTTCAAACTCATTTAAATCGTAATAACGTTGCCATTGTAGCAGCAGTAACCGTGTCAGACTGGTTGTCTTATATAGTTGAGGCCGACCGGAGGGCCGTATTCTGATTGGTTCCATCTTTTTGACTCTTCAGTGTAATATACAATATAATAACAAATGTTTATTATTGAACAAACGTCTATGATGTCCCCCTCCAAAATGATCGGCTGGATCCGCCCCTGCCCCCGTATAATTCCACACGCATGCACACATACACACTTTCGTTATCTCAATGCCTTTCGTATACTTACATATTACAAGTAGAACCCGGAGTCATGCCCTCCTCATGCAGTCACTAGGGGGCGGATTTTGATGACCTAAAACATCGCCAAAAAGATCAATAAAATACTCTTAAAATGCTTTAAAAATGCCCTATAACCAAAGAAAAATGGCGTAAAAATATGATCAAATACAGTTCGGATGAACACCTCAAGCTGATGGATACGTTACTCATGTAATCGAGACTTTTTCCATTCGTTTGAGTAAACTCAGCTTGCAAACTTTTGGTTTAGACTGATTTTTACCAGGAAATCTGTCTTTAGTTATTCCGAATTTGGCCGAACCGGCAATGGCGCTGATATACTTACAAGAATTATATACGACAGCTGTCAAAACAATTTCTGTGCGAACAAATCGAATAGGCTACTAAGTAATTCTGTGAAGAACATTTGTTGCAACTTGTAAACATTATTTGAAGCAAGTACAATTAAAAATGACATTAAAATCTATGATATCAGCAAAAAAACTTAAAAATTACGGAAAAAAGGTAAAAAATAACTTATTAGTCGAAATCGACCAAAAATGCAAAATAATGACCTATAAAAATGGGTCATTTCCTTTTGTCGTAACATAAAATGAGTTCCTAAACTAAACAGCATTATTCTAAAGTGAAAAGAAAAATAATGACATTTCATTAAAATCCACACCCTGGCAGTCACCAACTTGAACTAATGTATCTCACGACATTGCGAACGTTCTGGCACACACACGGACGGAATCATGCCTACGCCCTCGCTTCACTTCATATATTCTTTTAATAAACACATTATTACGACAATCATCATATCCATCCGTGCCAGTATTTTTTAAAAGACAGCGACAAGAACCTAACAAAATACATCAATATTTTACAACACTATGTTTTCCTTAAACGTATTTTTTGTATACTAGCATTATAAATGACTAGGAAACAGATTTCCATGTAATTACATGTTTTTACAGGAACTAGATACCCGCATCCAATTATTTTTTTTTTAGAGTTTACAAGACATTCTGAATGAATTACAAATATTTTTATTTTACAAATTTTTACATATTTTGGTATAATTACAATTTTTTACATATTTTACCTATTACGACATTTCTTACATATTTCACTACATTTTAATATATTTATACGTGCAAACGGAACATTTCATATCTGCGTTTGCAATATTTTGTCACGGAATCATCTTTCTTACAAATCAAATGTAATGCTTCTGAGCTTCTATTATCACCATATCTCCACCATGAATTCGTTCGGGCATTTTATGGCACAAATGTTGACGTATTAGCATTTTGCGGCACGATTGATTACGTTATCACACGCTCAGCCAATCACAGCGGGAGAATCGTGGGGTGATAAAGGTAAACGGAACCGCCGACCACCTTGTCCACCAAACTCGAGACTCGCACAGATGTGAAATACTCGAGACTTCACAAGAAAGTTGTTTTGCAAAATTAATATCTCTTATAAATTTATAATGCTGTTATACAAAAAAATAGCGTGTGCAACTCGATTATAATATTGCTTTATTGCATTCATACAAATTTGAAAACCCGCTCCTAACGTCGCTCGTTTTCAAATCATGTACTCATGCCATAAAGCATAACATTATAAACTAATTGCATAAACTACTATTACACTTTCACTAGCCGGTCCTAAATGCTTCCACACGAAAATTGTTCCATTCGTTTATTGTTCAATTTACAAAAGAGAATTTTCCCGTATCTCTGCGTTCGTGTTCGAATTTTTAAATGATGTTCCCCTCCGCTTAAGTTTGTCGGTTTGAGTAGCCTGCTCCGAATTTCCTTCCATTCATGAAAGGAATTTCCATATTTCAGCGATTTTGAAGCGGCATTAATTCGTTGTGAGCGAGTCGGTTACCAAAGAATTTAACTGCTCTTTCCTGAATTTTGTCTCTCAATCAAACCTCAAATGGAGTTTACATTTAACAGAATTAAACACTAAATTAAGTTCATTAGGTTACGCATTCAGAATTCTTTCAAATTCTGTCAGTCTTAATGCAGCTTGTTGCGTGTGTTTTGCAAATGTACATTCCCGCCTGAGATATGGCACAGAAGCGCATCCTTTTGTAGCCAGACCTCTTCTTAGCTGTGGTTACAGTTATAACTAGGGAATGAAATTTATTGTAATAAAAGAAGCAAATTAGGTACATATATATGTACTTATTTTTGCAACAATATGTAAGAAAAAATAGGAAATATGTGAAATAAAAATTCGTTATAATGTTTACAATTCTATTCTTCAAGAGTTTTCCGAGAAGAGTACGTTGCCGATCACATCTTAACAAGGATTCAGAGAGGCTGAAAGAAAGTTTTACATCTACAGAAGCAATTATTCGCTAGTTTAATCCGAAATATATAATACTTTCGTACTATATACAATGTTGTTTACGAGGAGTAGGCGCTCAAGTGAATAGTACCGTGTAGCCTGTGATAGAAAGAGGGGGGTAAAGGGAGCATACGCCCCCCCCCCCCACCAACTTTAGAAAAGGGATTAGACAAAGATCTGGATTTTTCTTTTATCGAGTTACACATGGGGTCTATGAAACACGAGTAAGCACGTGGTTGAAGTTCATTCTGCTTCACATACTACATCCGCTCATCCTTGATCCCGATTACGCGGCTTCCAAAAAACAGATGGGGGCGGGGGGCAGGTAAGTTTGACAATTAATAGCGATGGTCCGGCGTTAATACAAGCGCATTGTTTTTTAAGTATTTCAGTAACAAAGTTTTCAAGCGACATATATTTCGAACATCACATTTGAAATGTTCATTTTCAACCTATAAATATATTAAAATATAACGAAATACGTAGCAATAGATAAAATATGTAAAAAATATGTAATTATACAAAAATGTGTAAAAATATGTAAAATAAAAATGGTTCCAATTCGTTCAGAATGTCGTGTTAAGTCTAACAAATATTAGTGAATGCACATATCTTGTCCCTGTAAAAATATGTATTTACATGAAAATCCGTTCCCTAGTTATAACTTGGTACAATACTGGCAGACAAGTGATTGGCCTGTAGTTCTTCGCCAAAGAACGGTCTCCGTTTTGGGTAGCAAATAAGTAATGCCGCCTGTGAGCCATGCCGGAAGTTTCTATGGGTTTTCTAAAATTTTATCAACAGCATTTGCTAGATTAGAATGTAATGCTGTTAATTTCTTAATCCACTAATTCTGGATCTTATCAATCATGAGGGATTTCCAGTTTTCCATGATCTTAATTGCTTGGAAGAGGTCCTCTTCCGAGAATTCCTGAACATTTTCCACTGTTTCCACAAGTTCATCGGCAGCAACAACGTCAAATTGGAGCCAAAATTCGTCTGTATTGTAGGATCTGCTTCCTTCCCAGATTCCTGCCCAAAATGTTTCATCTTTTACAGGAGGGACAGCACTGCCCTTCGGTTTTTATGTCAGATTGCGATATAATCTCTTCGTGTACTGTTTCAACCAACCAATTCTGAACAAGGAAATCTACTCTACGTTTTTAACCTCTATTGCATTGAGCCCATGGTTGGAATTTCTCTTTTAGCTTCTCAGCTACCATTAGCTTTGTGTCATTTTTAATTTGGTATTTTGTTCAACATAAAGTATTTTTCATTAAACTTTGGAGTTGTGCGTTCGTTTAGAAGATGCTTCTGCTAAGAGTGATATTTCACGCCGAGTGTCGGCTACCCATTTCATGATTCTTTCCGTCCATGGGGGAACGGAACTGTTTACTCTGTTTAGCCTCTGGCCAATGGTATTCTTGGCTGGCCACAAAATTATCTGAGATACCAGATATCCAGTTGCATACCCGATTTGATTGATTTCGGTAATACCAAGATCTCTACTTGGGGCCTGTACCACCTCATTTAAGACAAAATTAGCTGTTTCTATCACTCTCTTAGCTTTAGCACTTCCGTATATTCTCCTCAACGGGGCACGAGATTCGAATGGAAGTAGACGAACTCATTCTATCTCGCGTCGAACGAGATTTCGTATCATGTCTATATCGCATGATACATAGCCAGATACATTTTCACCACTGACGGAACTTTCATTGGAAAGAGATGAACCTTCAATAGGACCATCGTTTTCAAGGATATTAAATGATTCTAAAAGTTCGTCACGTGAATAATTCGATCGAAGAACATACTCCACATTTCCCTGAATGTAAGCAAGTTGTTCTGCAGTGAATGTTTCACAGCGGAGAATGTATGGTGGTTGACTGGCATGCTTGTTTGAATCTAGTGTAATCTCACATCTGGGTTCCGCTCCCTCTATATCTTGAAAACTTCTATTTCTGAGCCTCCATTTTTTGCTTTTGCACAATAAAAGCACCACATCACCTCCTTCAACTCATCCCATGTTCTTCTTTGACGATTGCTTCGAGCCAATGCCGGCTCTGGTTTCCTGGGACTTACATCTGTGGGATGACCAGACATCGACAAGGTCACATTAGCTCGGTTTCTGAGCAGGTGTGGGACATTGGTAGAGCAAAAGAGCACATTCAGATTTCTTGTTCCGTCTATTTTGCTCATTGGTTTTAAAGGAAGTTTCGCAGGAAGCAAGTTCGAGTTCACAGCTCACACTTAACCCATGGGTTATTTCCTGTCATTCGTTACTGCGACCCGTAGTGGCATCGAGATATCCCCCCGCAGGGCCCAGAAAGGGTCTTTCCGATCGCCAGTGTGCAATACTAAACCCGACGGGATTTTCACTGACTTCTGAAAGCAGTCCCCTTCGCTGGAAAATGCAAGGTTCGGGCCTCCACTCTAATCAGTCGCCTGGGGTGCCAAACCAGCTTCGCTCCTGTAACCTCCACGGGCCGATAACAGGAAGGCTCCCAAAGGCTGTGGGCTGCGAACCTGTTCTGCAAGGGAGACACTGATATTAGCTAGGCTACCGCCAACTTGGCTCTCAGGCTCACAGGGGTACGCGAGCACAACCACCACCGATCTCTCTCTCTCTCTCTCTCTCTCTCTATATATATATATATATATATATATATATATATATATATATATATATATATATATATATATTCTAACGCCACCAACTACCGTGGCAGTAGTCGGAAAGAATGATCTTTCAAGCTTTGAATATCTCAGGAGGCAGGATCTTTAGGGTGTGAGAAAGACGTACACCCAGACACAGAATTAGGTAAAAACAGTACTATATTTTTAGAAAGTATTGCACAAGTTAAACCCTTTACACTGTCACAGAGAAGAGGAAAACAAAAAAACACGAAAATGTTAACTGCGCGCTAGGACGCATGCAAATCCACTAGTGGTAATATCTCTTAGAAAAATTGCAAAAGAAAATGTTTGCTTAATGATTTCACTCTTCACCTAGCTAGCGATCAATTGCCTTATAACACCCGTGCACGGAGTTCTTGTTTGACCAATATTAGTGAATGAAATTTAACTTTTCCTACACTTCCTGGATTGATTTACCAGTACACATTATCACAGGTCTTACTGCTATTCACATACAAAATTTTCCTCGTCAATAATTACATACACAAAATGAGGAACACAAATTAACTATCTTTACTACAGCTTCTGAATGTAATGTACCACCGGCGTACGAGGTTATATCAAATACTTCGCCGTTACTCAGTTTTAAGGCGAACATGCAAAATTTAGTATTCTGGTTTCTGGCGCTAACACTACCCTTCTAGTTCCTGTCTCCCGCTTCAGTTTTATGCAAATTTGGAAATCCAGCCGTGCCGCCACTCGCGTTCCTGCCACGTAGCCCGCTTCGGTGCCGCTCCGAAGGCCACCCCGGTCTTCTTTGCGCCCGCCACCTGATCCAGGGATCAGTCTTCTTTGCGCCCGCCACCAGATCCTCGGACCAGTCTTCTTAACGCCCGCCACCAGATCCACGTCTCGTCTTAATTTCGCCCGCCTATCTTGCGACACACGTACGCGTATTGCCCGTCTCTCTGCGTGTGCTAGCTGGCGTGTCAATTCACTAATGCTTTATAAAACTCGCACAGTTCCGCAGTCGCGGCCACTATTCTGCTCCGTCCTAAATTTTTACAGTTCTTACAACCGTCTCATACAGTGTTCTGCTTAAATCATGTAGCCTCGTTACTATATCACTTCTCCCACTTCCTAACGCCTCAATAACTACTACGGCTTCTCTCCAACAACTACCCCGCTATCTTACTCGACCTCTCACCTCGGTGTCTCACACAAGAAGGGGCTTTTTTCGCTGCTCCGCCGTTTAAATGGCGACGTGACGTCACGGTGCAACCCTGCCGCGCTGCCCATAATGCGGAAGTACACCGCCGCCGCGCTTCAGGCCGCAACTAATAGGTAGCGCCTTTTGCGATCTGTAATCGGCTCTCTGGTATTCCTTCGATCTTCACATCTCCGCCGATGCTGCGTGGGCGTTGTGGGGTTTGTGGCGATGCCTCAAACGTCACATAATATATATTCATCGAGGCATAATATATATATATATATATATATATATATATATATATATATTTCACTTCTTGTTGTTTATTTTTTAGTGTTGGGAAGGGATTCTGCAGCTAAATTTGACTAAATAAATCAAATATAGTTTCAGCAAAATTCGGGTGTCCGTCTGTCAGTCCGTATGTGGTCAGTGCTAGTACCTAAACCAATCAGCTGATTTTCTCCAAGATTGATATCCCCTGATCGATTTAAATTAACTCGAGGCTCTCTGAGTTTGAAACATATTTTTATTTTTGAGAGTACTTTACATAGGCCTCAACATTTTCTAAATTTTCTCAAAAAATTGCACTAAATTTCTTTATTAAATTCCGTCCTCGGATAGCGTAAAGGGTCTTTAAGAAAATGGTGAAGGTCTCATTTTCGTTGAAATCCCTAATTTTCCGAAAATTGCAAAAGCTCATTTTTTCGCCGACTTCCTACAACTACAGTTTTGAGGGTAGGGATTTTTTAAAAATGAAATGTTCTTTAGAGACAGATCTTGAAATAAGGTCATATACAATTTTTCGTGAAACAAAGGCAATTTTAAATTTTTTGAAACAATTTTTACTTAAAAACGGCTCTAAATTCTTTTCTTTAAAGTTTCTCCTGGTCCGTATCAAAGAACGGTAAAATAAGTGATGATAGTCTCATTTCCAGCGAACTCTGCATTTTCAAAATTGCAAAATGTTAACATTCCAAAATTTCAAAATTGAAGATAGAGATTTTTCCCTTGTACATTTTTTCTAAAAAAAACATTTAAAAAAGGTCTTAACATTTTTTTGAAAAACTAGTTCTCGCGTAATTTCTGCTTGAAGTTCATGCAAAATATATTAGAAAACATTGTTTCAAAACCTGCTCAAATTTTTTCCTTCAATGTTTTCATAAAACAAGCTATGCTTAAAAGAATCGCGCCGGTCTCGTTTTGGTTGAACACGTCGGGATATAATTTATCACTGGCATTTATTTATACAACGATTTTCCTAAGGATGAGCCAAAGTGACAGTTCGCGAAAACAAATGATCACATGTATTTCAGAGAAGTATCCCTCCGCCGTGACAGCTGTTCAACCACACCTCTTCGTAAAGTGTTTGGTAAGGGCTTCTGTGAAAACATCCCTATGAAGTCTAAGAGTTTCGCTCAGGTATATGCACGTACGTGAGTCCGGGAAATATTTAAATTTAATTACGTATGTGGAAAATCTCTTAAGCTCTCACAAGCAGTAAAAGAAAACTGGCGCGAATGTAAATAGAAAGAAAAATCATTTTAAGCCGGACACACGTGCACCGATACGCATCTTGCTTTCAAGTCTCGGTTTTAAAATAATAATAATATTTATCACACAAAAAGTAAATTCACTGTTATATATAAAGAAAAAAGAATTTTTACAGAAGAGCATATTACTCTGCACTTCCTAATTTCAATTATTTCTCTCGTGGCACTATATTTTTGTCGGACAAGGACACCACAAAAGGAAGTGTCGAAGCCATTTACAAGTTAGCCAACTGGAAACGAACGAATGCGGGAAGGGAGTCTAATGGGCTCTAGGGCACAATGACCACCGAACCTTCAGTTATGATGCCAGCACTAGTTGTCACTTTGGTTCATCCTTAGGAAAATCTCTCTATAATAACCCGGCCACCCCGCCCCCGGTTCCCTCCTTGGTCCTCGCGGCCAATGAGTGGTGCGCCACCTGCTCGCAGCCTCAGGCGATGCTTATCAGGGCGCGCCACGCAGGGGCCCGGCAAGAGGTCGGTGCCCTCACACGCGATCGATCACACCAACTCTCCTTCTTCCTGCCTGCTTCTATTTCCTCCTCCTACCTCCCCCTCTAGTCTTCCATTTCAACCGGGAGCGGTAGCTCAGTGCATCAACTGATGTCACTGCAGCGCCTCTGACCGGGAGGTCCTAGGTTTCCACTCCCCACGGCGGCAGGATTTTCGACATTAGCTTTTCAGCTAGGTCGAATTCAGTCGCTGTCTGGAGGAGAATTCTAGCGGCTGGCTGCTCTGATCGGTAGTTTTCCGTGGTTTCTCCGACACCAGGCGAATTCCGGACCAGTACAACGGCAACGGACCGCGCGCGATCTGTCCCTCCTCTTCCTTGTCCTATCCTGTCCTCTTACACACACACTTACACTAACATGCATCACACTATCACATATTCCGGGAGACCGGTCGGGAGTTTAGAGCTTGTCCCGGCTGGGGCGGTGCCCCGCTGGTGGGAGAGTCCTGGTAAGGGGGAAACCCCATTAGCCGACGGTAGGTCGGCACCGGATCTCGCCATCCAGCGAGGGAAGATGACCGTCATATCCCGAGAAAAAAACATGCACAACACTAACGGGACTAATGACCAAAGCAGTTGACGCGCCCGGAAACACGAAAAAATCAATCAATCTTCCATTTCAGCTACTCACTACTCCATTTCCATATTTCTACTTCCACTTTTACTTTCTCGTTTACGTACGTATATATACGTAGTATAGAGGAAGTCATGTAATGCTGCGGAAAATCGATTTCGAGATTTGAATGTCCACTAATACCGAAAAAGTGTTGTTGGTTGTTTATTATTTATTTTCAAAGCGTCCAACACTGGCGCCTAAACTATTCGTAAGATTGTTTTCCAAAATGAATATTCCCCGATTGATCTCGCTCGACTCCAAGCTCTGCGATTTTGAAAAATATTCTTTATGTTTTATGGAAATCGTTCTTTGAACTCAAGCCCTAGAACATTTTAGAAATTTTCGCAAAAATTACTCCAATTTTTCCCCCTAAACTTCTAATAAGAATAGCAAGCACTTATGAAGATGGCATAGATCCGACTTTCCCATTTTTTCTTTCAATTTATTGTATGAATAGTGCTAAAGACACTGAATAACATGACATCAATGCCACTTTAACGTACATAAACTTTTGTTTTTTCAAAAATTAAACAAAAGTATTTTTTTGAAATATATTTATCATCGTTAATATTCATTTTACCAGTGATTTTTATACATTATTACATTTGTGAGTAGAAGTCGCTTAAATGATTTCAAATGACGTTTCTCGAAAACTCAAATGTGTGGTCGTTACCCCAGCAGTAACAGGGAGTGAGACAGGTTGGACAACAGGTGAAGAGGAATGAATAATGAAAAAGTTAGTACAAGGATTAGGTTTATGAGGTAAGGAAATTTGGCCCAAAGGGACCCTGAATATGGATGAGAACTATACGTGGGTGGGGATGGATCTTAGGCAAGACCAGGCAGGACACACCAAGGATGTCAAAGGGTGTTTTGCAAGCTCACTACCAAGTGCACATTGCATTACTGCACAATGCAATGTGCAATCAGCTCTGTAGCTAATGCTAATAATGCTATATTTATATTATTGCATTATTTGTATTGGGAAACAAAGCAAATGGTAAAACATGCTAGTCAGGAACATGAGAAAAATATCACAGACCTCTCTCTCAGATTGTATTTAGATGTGGTTATACAAATTATTTTAACCATTCAATGGACTTTCCATTGTACAAATCTGCAAAAATGCAAGATTGATATCTGAGACTTTACACATTAAAATGAATACTAAACTTAATGCAAACATGGAATACAACATGCTTATCAAGTACAATATGTTACTTACCAACCTGAAGTTATGATACTTGAAATTTACTTTCAAACATTGTTACAAAATAACATGTATGGTACAAATTTTTCAACAATTTACACTTTGTAATAATTTTACATTGTAAGGAAAAAACAAGCATTCAGACTTTAACTTTTAAACAAACAAATTCTTGGCAGGAGGTTCCCTTCCCATGCCAATTTGTTCCACTTTTTTCTTCCTCCCTGGCCTCCTCTCTTTTCCCCTTTCTACTTCTCATTTTACTATCTTGACAAAGTTGTTGCACTTTGTCACCCAACTGTTAGAAACATGCATCCATTTGCAGCATAAACATGATGCTGGGCAAACCATGTTTTACCTTTCACAAGCAGAGATCATCACATTCATCTCGTTTATCTGCAGTTCAAACAATTTATAAAAGGTAGGCATAGGATGTTTGCGCTCTATGTAAGTTTTTGTTAATTTATTGCTTTTACCTACTTTATGGTTCATGTTTGATTTTTTTAACAGTATAGCATTTAAATATAATGAAATCTATCATTGAAGTTCACAATGACAGTTCCATAGAATTCAATGTGACAGTCTGATGAGGAGAACAACTTTCTTAGAAATATCGTTATTGTTTGTTTGTTTTTCTTTCCTCCAATAAATGAACAAAATTGACTAAATAACTTCTTCCACTACCTGGTTGTCCCTTATTAAAAGAGAAAATTGGAACAAATATTTCATTATCACAGTCTGAGATATATCCTCAGTCCAAACGTTTTCTAACACGAGTTCATGAAATCAGACTTGTTTCCTCTCTAGTTGCTTTAAAGGGTAAGCATATTTGGAGCCTTGCTTCACATCTTATTCTAAGAATACAGTAGTAGAATACTTTGCTCACACAGCAGGTGTGGATTATGATTTGATCTCGCAGGCAGGTGAATTATGATTCTGCCTGCATGTACTTCACTTGCCAGTCATATTAGTGGTGTTTTAATTGTGAAGATAACAAGAGCAGAAAGTGATAAATACTTTAAAATATTTATTATTTCATTTTACTTTTAAATTAATATGCTGCAGATTATTTGTGTGAGTTACACGCTATTTTTAGATTTAAATCTGCAATTACATCATTTTAAGCCTCTTTTAAGAAGTGAATTATCAAAGAATAAGTATCTTCTCAACTTAATGACATAGATAAATCACAAAATTTGGACAATTGTTGACATGTTCCTACACTGGGAGCAGCTGAACAAAACTGAAAAGGAATAAACAAAAAATCTGTAATAGGGCAGGATTCAGAAAGTGAAGATGGTGTCAATTGCTTAACTCCCTCCTCCCCTATAACACTCTTTCAGAATGGACATTTCTTGAAATGATATACACACAGACTAAATGGGAACACTCCTTAGAAATGTTATGTGAACAATATGTGAAAGTTGATTTGCATTAATTGACTAAAATTATCCTAAAAAAGATTGACCTTAGTGTGGGACATGATTCCTGTAGCACCCCTTTGTTTTGCAAATCCTGAGCATTTGTTCATGAACAGGCACTGAGAGCACATTGTATTGCACTTGCAATTTCTGCAAAGCATAATCTACAAAATTCTACAATTTTCATCTTAAATTTGTTTAACACATCCTGGGGACAATTTCCTATTCAGCAGGTTCACATTAGCCAGTTTTGATGTGTCCATAGCATCTTCTAATAACTCATACACAACCATTTTTTCTTAGAATATGGATCTTGTGTGGTGTGGGTTTGGGTTACTATAAACAAAAGTATATGATGAAAATTGTTTATTTAACTTTTGACAAAACAATATATTTTTTTTTCTTCTTTGTATACAATACTTTTCTACACAAACACAGGATAAGAACTTGTTCTTAGTCAATGATTCACAATCAAACAGGTTCCCTCACAACCCCAATTGCATATTGCTGTAAACCAGTCATTTTTTCTACATTACTGGTCATTTGGCATCATTAAACAGAATTTCCAAATCCTTTTCATTCAAATACCTATAATTAACTCATATATTGCCACTTCTCCAGCCATTTTTAAATGTAGCATGCTTTCACACAAAAATAAGCCACTTTATATTTTAATGCTTACTATACCTACATTACAATGTTTACAGTAAATGTCAAATATAAATCAATACAAATACACAAGCATGCCTGTTTGTTTCAACAGAAGTGTGCAAGCAAAGCTGTAAAAATTCAATGATGGACCAATGTTGGAATGACATTGTCAGACAAGATTGAACGTAAGACAAATAAGGAAGGATTAAACAGATGTAGCATCATTTCCCGCCAAGGCATCACCATAAAGCAGCAGCCTTCACTGGCAACTGAAAATGGCATCACTCACTGACAAGTTCACAAAATGTGTAAGATGCATTATCAAAGATATCATTAAGAGTAAAAGTGACTTCATCATTTTTTTAATATTTCAGTAAATTTTGAGTTTATTCTTGTAGTAACTGCATTACTAAGCTGCAGAAACATAACCAGAAATATTCAGCACTATTGGAGAAAGACCTTAAATAAGACTAATCGTTTATCCATAAACTATTTTTTGTCTAATTCCCTTGAAAAATACAGCAGATAGTCACATGAATTGCTTCTAATTTATAAATGTAGTTTTCATTTCCCTCAATGTCTTTCATCCTTTAAATTACTAGTTATGATTCCCTTCCTTGTTTTTGAAAAATGGGCATGCAATAATCAATTATTCACATTTGTTCCACTATTATTTGCAACATGTAAATGATCACTAATTAAAAATAAAATTTGTTAGTAGGAATATTCTTGAAAAAAACCTGTACGTATGTGTATGTATGTATATATACTCGATCATTTTTTGCCTGAAATCGAATTTATCTTATTTTGCCAGAAATTAATATTGGTAAATATTTATATCAATGGATTAACAAAGCATGACCATATTTGTTTACATCAATAAAAAAACATATTTTCATTAAATACACTAATTATTTTCCAGTAAAGCAATGCTGAATTAAAATATATTTTACAATTATATACCGTCTCTTATTAAATAATGATGACTCTTTTTAAATACTCACATAAAACGAGATAGGAAGCAATATTCAACATGGATTTAATAAAACACAAACTATAAACTGAAAGAATAAAAGAACATTTATTCACAAAACACATTTATCTTTTCTGACATGTAAATGAACAATTACAGTTGTTCCACATTCCTTCTTGTACTTTGGTCCTTTTGTAAAATATTTTCACCTTCAAATCACAATTTCAGAACTGCACATAAACATACAAAGTCTGGTCCACTCTATGCTGTATCAAATATATTTACAGGTTTGTAGGTTTTATAAAACACAACAAAATAAAATTATTTGTTTATTTTGAATCGCTCTGCCCGTAATCTCTTTTTTTCGTCAAGAGATAAATTTGATTTCTTGGCAGGCGGAGCTGCTTCAACCAAACCAAATCGTTCCTGACGTTTCTTTAGTTTCTCAGCTTGTTCCACCTAAAAAATAAAAGAACATTTTAATAGATTTGTGTACGAATCTCAATATTAAACAATGTTCAGAAGGAATTTTTTTTAATGATTGTTTCACAATGAGTGATTCTACGCACAGCTTAGCATCTGTGAAGTTAATTTTTTATTAAGACATATGAAACACATGACTTGAGCAGAAATACACTTTCCACAACTTGATTGCCCACCTGTGTCATCATTCAATACTTTTGCTACCTCCTTCAAGACTCCCTCACATTTGTCGTAAACATTCTTTCAAGGAAACCATGAAAACTAATGACACAATAAATCATTCTGATCTGACAGAATAGATAATACACAGAAAGGAAAGTAGAGGGCGGCTCCTTTGATCTTCAGTGAGCTTATATGTACCGTAAGTTGTATTGCATTAAAATTATCAAAAGGATCGTAACTGTCTTAACCTACCAATCCTCAAGACTAACATGGGGGAAAAATCATTTCAGGCACTTGATATAAAAAAGGACAACATATATAATGTGTAAACTTAATTACATTATTTAGAAAATTACAAGATCATTACTTGTATTGTATCCTGAAAATAACTGAAGAGGTCGGAGGAACATAATGCTAACCCACATGACAAAATGTTTGCCAACTAGAGGAAAGTTTCAGTACAAAGAGGCATCTCTTATTTTCTGTATACATTTTTGGTTGCCGTATACTCATATACTGTAGTTTTATGAACATGTTTGTTCAGCATTTCGATCATGTTTTTTTAGGAGTTATTCTAAGACCTTTGGTTTGGATTTATGACATAAGGATTGGAACTATTTTCTCCCAACCCCTTCAACTGTCATCTGTCCTATAAAAATTTCCGAAGTAAATGGAAAAAACAAAACTATATCTCCTCAAACTTATCAAATATTTTTCAATTTTTCATTGCCCCACTGGTAAAATTAAAATAGAGTATTACAGAAGAGTAAAACCTGGGTACACATGCAAATTTTAGTTGAAAAATTTTAAGCCATTTTTTTAACTAGTAGAGTAACACAATGGCACAGACTTTCTCATATAGTTTTTATTTTCTTTGGTCTAGGCTAGCTATTCGGGATTGCCACGTACTCTTTCCAGCTGGTATTTATCACCGCCCAAATTACAGTTTTAAAAAAAAAATTTTGTCACATTTCGGTTTGATAATAGTATAACCAACATATTTCTTAAAGACTATTAAAGAAGAGTACCACCTTGTCCTAAATGGCACTTTTTATTGAAAAATTTGCAGTAGTTTTTTAAAAAAATAGTGTTTAACCGTTACTGTAATTGAGAAATTTGTAACTATTTTTCACAGAAAAGTTTTGAGTTTTCAAAAAACTTCAAAATCATTTGCAGAACTTCAACTTTCAAGTGCAATAGTGTTTAAAAATTGCTGGAAATGTGCATAGTAATGCATGACAGATATTTCAAAGAAATTACATTTTTATAATTTTTGAAAAAACAAAATAATACCCCGAAATGAACTATATGTCACATTCAACAGTGCAATTAGCACTATTCTTGGAAAAGTTTGAAGAAAAAATCTGGAGCCATTTTTGTGGAAATGTCTTTTGGACGCTCCTGAAAACGCAGAATTTTGAGCTCATGTTCCGAGAAAAATGTTGAATTTTTGAGAAACTTTATGTGACATTATTTAAAACACGTGTATTAATGTTAACAAATTGCCACTAATGTAAATCTTAATGATGTGAGAGAAGTTAAAAAATTCTATAATTGTAATTTTTGAGAAAACAAAAAAAAAGAGCAATATGGCGTTCATGTTACCTTATAGAGTGCATTTAGCACTATCCCTGCCAAAAGTTAAAAGCAAAAATTTGACCCGTTTTTGAGAAAATCTAGTCATTACTTTTTTTTATTTCACGTATTACATGCAATATTGCACAAAAACTACTAAAATTTTTCAAAAAATATGCATGACCTTAATGAAAAAACTAATTATGGAGAACAAATTTCATTTGAATAAAAAATCTCTTGAATATCGTAGTTGTAGGAAGATGCCAAAAAAATTCTTATTTTCTAATAAGTGGAAAACAGACCTATGCCTCCATTATAAGTGTAATTCATTCTATTCTTACAAGAAATTTTTTAAAAAATTGGAGCCATTTTTGAGAAAATTTTGAAAATATTAAAGGGGTTTCATGTAAAGTACCGCCAAAAATTATTGAATGTCTTTTCAAAATCACAAAGTTTCAACTCAGGCCAGATCGTCAGAGGTTTATTCAATTTGGAAAAAAACATATGCATAGTTTAGGAACTAGTGATGTTCGCATACGGACGGACGGACTGACTGACTCATGAATAGGCAGACGGACGGACGGACGGACGGACGGACTCACGAATAGATGGACGGAGGGAGGAAGGGACAGACGGACAGACGGACGGACGGACGGACGGACGGACGGA